>VYXD01000887.1:446386-486760 GCA_013397195.1 Hylia prasina | reverse complement strand
AATCTTTAAAAGGTGACACCCCAACAATGTAAGAGTCTAAGACCCATAACCCATAAGCAGCTTGGGAAACTGCTAATGGGAGGGGCCATGGAATCAGGNGCTTGGGAAACTGCTAATGGGAGGGGCCATGGAATCAGGTTTACCTGGGCATCTGTTTTTGTGACAGTTGAAACACACAAGAGAACTGTTCTAAGTTATCACTCGGAATCCATGACTCTAAAAGAGATTCCTCTCCAAAGTCATGAAAGATTATGTTTAAATAGGAAAACTGACTAAAAATCACAGGCTGTATTTTTCTATGTTGTTTGTAGAAAGTGATCATTAGTAGGGGGAGAAGGAAGAGTGTGTTGAAGTTTCATATTTCATATATTTTCTTTTCTTTTTTTAGTGTGTGTGTTAATAAAAATTATCTGTTTACTTTTAAGTTAATCGTGTTTTGCCTTTTTGCCTCCTAATTCTATCTCAAAGAAAAAAACACTCAAACCACTACACTAGATTTGGCAAACAGAATTTGGTGAACATGAAACCACTACACACCTGAGTGCCCTTTTTCTCTTTTGTGATTGGTCAATACACATCAGCATTCCAAGAGTCTTCTCCTTCAGTGGTGTTCACCCATCTTATGCAGCTGCACCCCATTAGGGATGAGGTTCTGCCACAGCCCCATTCCAAACCTTCCACAATCTATTCCCCCACAATACTTTGTAGTACGACTGAAAATCAGTGTGATGCTAGAACCAAGACTCCAGAGGATTTTATAATGGAAAAGATTTTTAAATCCAGAAATTTGATTTTTAATGTAACCTAGGAAGAGAAATGGTAACACACATATAATTCTGGAATAAATATGAAACTCACAGTTTTAGATTAGCCTGGAGATTGCAGTATCATTTATGCATTGGGAAATGAAATAATTACATTTAGATATCAGTCAATTTGTCAGGCTCTCTCACTATACTGCTATGTCATGGACATTCCCTCTTCTGGAAATGAGGAGGCTGTGCTCCACATAAAAAAATGTTGTAGCTGGTTTCTTTAGTTATTAACATTTCAGGAAGCTAGACCTTGGAATATTTAGGGATTGGTTTTCTGACTGATGAGTTTCAGTACATGTGACTAATATGCATCAGGCACAAGGAAATAGCAACAGGATCAACCTTTTCCAAAGCATAAAATAAAAAATGTATTTTTAAGTCCTGTGTCATCACTACTAAAACATCCCTGGCTTGCTTACAAGGAATAAGTACAAACCAGATAGTACCACATAAATAGAAAGATTTGATATCTTAGAAGCATTTTACTTATTAAAGATGCATTTTCAAGAGATAACAGCCGCAGGTTATTAACAGGTGATAATAAAAATTCTGTGAGTGTATATGATAAAATTGCTTTTACTGTGTACAAGAATATCAATGTGTGTTTTCTTAGTACTTCAGAAAGGGAAATTTCTCAAAACTGTAAACATGAACAAAAGACAGTAGGAGGAAAAAATTAAATCACAAGGATAATGTCAAATTTCTTAAATAGTTCTTCATTGCATACATAATAGCTGTAATATTTAACAGTGAAAAATATCTACTGGTTAAGAACTGAGATGAAAGCACCATTACAAAGGTTTATAGGAAGTAAATAGAAAAATAAGTTGTTAACAATGGAAGCTGATATGTGGATGAGTGATACAGAGGTAAAAATGTATTCCTGCACATTTACTGAGAAAGGAATGTTTTGCCCATGCCAAGAACAAGAGCAGTGCGAATCATCATTGGATCAGACAAATATGTTCTATACAAGAAGAAGGAAGGAAGTTAAAGGTGTTTCAGGAGTTGCTTGTAATACACAGGGCAAAGCAAAAAAATCATAGCTAAATGTATCAGTGCAAAGCTCAGGTACAGAGCACACAGTGTGGTCTTGTCACTGCAAACAGGGGCATATTTTCAGTGTGACCAGACTAAGGAGATTTATTTGAAGATAATAGAGTCATGTGGTCCCACAAAATCACCAAAGCTGTCTGCTTTGAAAACAGTCTTTTCAGGCAAACCAATGTCTCAAAGGTCCAGCTCAGAAACCACTGGACTCAAACCAGACTTAGATCTCCCCCTTGTAGGGCTCCAGGGGTGCCCACCTGAATTCTCAGCTCCTGGTCTTACACAATTAACACTGAAACTTTGTGTAGAAGTACCATTATTTCTCATAGAGCACTATTTTCCCTGAAGTCATCAGAAGATGGGGAAACCCAACTTCCATTACATCTAAGGTTTTTTCCTTACACTCTGGAGAAAATATGTTTTCCATTAAGGGGCTTGCCCTTCAGTGGGGTTTGTGTTGCAGGTGTAATGACAGGCCTCTATTTTGTGCCTTCCACAGACATATGGCTTCCTAGCACACCACGAGAGAGTATTTATCTTTCTCCCTTCTCAGCATGCTCAGATCCATAATTGAGCCCTTAATTTCTTTTCACAAAGAACTAAAATCTGCCTGTTAAACTGCCAGGTGCAATGTAATGTTAATGACTGACTACTGCAAAATTCTGTGGTTTTAACAGCTATTTCTAGGCATGTATGTACCTGTCCTATTCATTAATTCCTTTCTGACTGTTACATTATTCTTCTCAAACAGTATTTTTCCTTCCATCTATTGAGAAGCTCTTTGTGTCCCTTTTCATTTTTCTATTTATTCTAATTAGTTTTGAATAATATTTCCTTAAGAGTTTTCAGCCTTATACATTGAATGAAGTGGCATGATTTTGAGTTGGATATTTCTTTTCATATTTGATTAAAAAAATTAAAAGCCTTGACATTAATTTATCACAGAGGTCAGAAACTTTAAAATTTTGTATTCAAAAGTAATCTATATTTATCTCTTAATGTTTTTAATGAACATTGTTTCATCAGTAAGCTGGAAAATTCTGAATATTTGAAGTTCTTAGAGAATCCCTAAGGAGTGAGGAATTGTAAATGAGTGCATTCCATACACTTGGTAAACTTGGTTTGTTTGTTTGTTTGTTTGTTTTTAAGAAACACAGATAAAATCCAGATTTCTTTCTTTCTTTTCATGAATAATCAAGATAACAGTGTTGTATTCTGAAGTCAGGCTGCCATTCTCCGCTATTATAGTCTTTCTGTTGGAGAAATAAGTGGTTTGTGGTTTTTACCACTGTAAAAAGATAAAAAGACATTAAATTAGTCTTTATTCCATTCCATTTGTGCAGTTCCAGTTGCTTTGAACATGATATCAGTGGCCACCTCTGTCCTGCTCTGTGGGGAAGGACTATCCATACTGGAGCATCTCTTTTGCATTCAAAAGCATCTCTAAGGGTCCCCAGTTCCATTCTGCTTCACACTACATTTATTGCCTTTCCAAATTTTCATTTCCCAGTAATCATTCCTTCTAGCAGCTGGTGCCATGTTCCACCTGTCTGCATCTAGGCATGACACAGATTAGCTGCTGGTACACGAGGACAAGGAAAAGGATGGAAGTGGCTTTGTCCATGAGGCACATATAGACACTTCCAGAATTCACTGAAATATATCATGGGAGATACATTTATTGAGCAAAGTTATCCCTGGCACTGTCTTTCATATCAGCCAAGGCAGCCCAAAGCAAATTCAGTGCTGTGCCTGAAGTGCAGCAGCCTCATCAGCTGCTCAGCCTGTGCAAACAGATGCAGATCATGCTCTGATGTGCTTATGTCACATCATCCATACAGGCAGCCACTTGAATGCCTACATGGACCAGACTTCATCTTTTTTCTTTCCCAGTACCTGAAGTCTTGGAAGGCAGAGTCTTGAAGCCTGGGAGAGAAAGTAATTTGAATCCCTCTAGGCTCTCCTGGATCTACATGTTATGCAAAGCACAGTACCTACTGAGCATATCTGATGGGCTATATGAGGAACATGGTGAAAACTCAGTGTCAGAAGAGAGGTTTTAGAATCATGGAATAATTAATTACAGGATCACAGAATTAACCAGGTTGGAAAAGGCCTTTGAGGTCATCAAGTCCAACCTATGGTCTAACACCACTTTATCAACTAAACCATGGCACTGAGTGCCACATTCAGTGATTTTTTAAACAAAAAGACCTCTACTGTCATCACATCAACCATTAGCCCAGCACTGTGTTCACCACTAAACCATATTCAGGGTGACACATCGACATGTCTTTTGAAGACAACAAGCAATGGTGACACAGCCACTTCCTTGGGCAGCCTGTTTTAATGCCTGACCACTCTTTCAATGAAAATTTTTTCCTATTATCTAAACTAAACCTCCCCTGGCACAACTTAGGCCATTTTCTCTGGTTCTGTTACTTGCTACTTGAGAGAAGAGACTGACCTCCAACTTTCTGGCTGTTGTAGAGGGTGATAAAGTCAACCCTGATCCTCCTCCAGTCTAAACACCCCCAGTTCCCTCAGCAGCTCTTCATAAGACTTGTGCTCCACGCCCTTCTCCAGCTTCATTGCCCTTCTTTTGGCATGCTTCAGTGTGTCAATATCTTTCTTGTAGTGAGAAGCACAGAACAGGAGTCTTTTCCTCTTACATAATTTTTTTTTGATTGTAAAATGATGGTTTATTTCAGTTAAGTAACTTCTGATTCAGGGTGATCTGTGTTTACCATCAATAACATAGAATTCAGCCTTGTAATTAAGTTACTTTTTTCTGGACTGACATTGTACTGCTTGCACACCCCAGTCTCTCTCAGAATTGCAGAGATGGGCTCACTGCCAGCAAGCATTGGCTGAGCCTTCAACCATCATAACAAATCAAGAATAGGGCTTGTTTTGATCAGTGACAATAAAAGTCATGACATTCGTATCAGTAAAACACAAGTTCACGGTCACTAATGAAGGTGGCTAAACCTGTATGTGACACGTGTCTGGCTTGTGAGAACCGTGTTTGTGCTCAGTGCCACTGAAGTGCAGAGCACTGCATCTGTTTACTGGCAGCTCTCCAGCAGAGCAGGTGTGCCACTTCTCAGGCTGCTACTTAAGGGAATACTGTTGTAGATCTCTTTGGTCCATTACAAGTGTGGATATGTGGCCCCCAACAGCGAGACAGTCGGCCCCTGCCAGCAAGAGACAAGGGAGAGCTTGTGACTACATTGTTCTGTAAAAACCTGAACAAAGATGTATAGGTCCTGAAAGGCTGGTTAGGCATAACAACTAACAGATCACATTATTCAGTTTTTCCATTCTTGTATGGTATATTTTCTGCCTGTAGCTATAAAAAATGGACTCATTGCACACATAGATTTCTGACAGAAAAAAATATGATGTAGGAAGAAGACATAACAATCTGAAAGATTATGCTGTGTAATTGATAATGAACACCATGCAGAGAAGCTTAAAAAGAGCTAATGAAACCCACGTAGGTTCATTTATGTTTGACAAGAACTGTGAAGACACTATGTCAGTCTAGACAGAAATCTTCCCACTGGTCTGGTGCAAGGAGCCTCTGCCCATGGCAGAGAGATCAGAACTGGATGATCTTTAGGACTGCTTCTAACTCAAACCATTCTGGGATTCTATAATATATCAAATTACAATTATTAAAATACAGTTACAGCTTAGGAGTAAGAATTTATATGATGTAGGGAACATATAATACATTTCTCTGTGTATTCAGCACTAAATGTTAATCCTACTGGTTGCTGAGTTTAATGAAACCAGATACTTAAACTGTGGCCTGGATTTTTTTTCTTTTCTTCTCATTATCTCTTCAATAAATACAAAGACAAGCAAGAAATCTGTGTCAATGTAAACAAGTGACTTTTCATGCTTTTTCTTTTACATTCATATTGTAACTGTTGTTAGTAGATGCATAAACGCAATGTTCTTTACTTAAAAATATTAATCAAATAATTAATTTTTCCAGTTTCATGGAAGAGTATTTTGCATTTTTAGCTAAGTTGATTTAGCAGATTTCAAATAATTTCTTCCAAAACTCTTTTTTTTCTCCTACAAAACTCTGGTAATCAGAAGTCTAAAACCCCTTATAGAAGTAAAAAAAAAACAACAAAAAAACACCAACACCAACACAGAACTCTACTAACATGTGGGAGGTAGTAAAGCAAAATGGAATGATAATTTCTTCTTTATGTCTCCTCAGATTTTTCCATGATTTCAGATGATAATCATACAAGTGTGTTTCTCCCTTCAAGGTTTTTATTTTGATAAGGTATGTCCTTGTTCTTAAAATAGCTTTTGAAATCAATTTATGGAGCTTTTAAAATCAGTTCTGGTGGGGGGTTTTGTGTTTGTTTTGCTTTTCTTTGCCTGTTTTTTGGGGGGTTTTTTGAGGGGGTGTGTCCATATACTCTGAAAAGCTCACAGTTTGCTGAGATATTGGGAGGTTTCTGCTAAAAGGAAGGTCTTCCTAAAAATTGCATTATCCCTCCTCTAAACTTTCTTTATTCTGCATGCACTTCAATAGCAATCATCATTCTGCTTCCTTCACTTTTCCTCCTGCCTATTTCAGCTGCCTAAGAATGTGACAAGCTCTTGATGTTGTAACTATTATTTTCCTGTGTGGGGAACAAGGTTGGAAAATATGAGTTGCTGCACAGGTCACAACACCTGTGCAATGTATAGTGACCACATGATCTAATCTAAGCCCAGTGATCAACTATTTTTACAGAGTTCAACATTTTCTAAATCCTTTGTGTTTTCAGCAGGTAGGACATGGAAAATGTCTTGCTTGTACACTCAGAAACGTCCTTGTACAACACATTTATCCATAAAGTTTATGTAAGTCCAGTGAAGTTATCACCTCATCTTTGGGTTGGAATGCAGGGAATGTGAGAATGGTTGGGACAGCCTATATTTGGGATTTTACCTGCAGTCCACTTGGTTAGCACCTTCAGAAAGTCTTTAACTGGGAGACACGGGAGCCAGTGGAATGGCAGTAGGTCTTCTCAGTGCCTAATTAAACCAATATTATTTACTTTCTTGGAGTTCTCATCATATTAGTGAGGTGAGAAATAAAACTAGAAGAGAGCAGAAATGAAGGTATTAAAATAGAGTTCTGTCACTAACTTCAGTAAGAAGCTGAAATCTTTCTGTGAAAATAAAGCCATCTGTGAAAGACTGTCATTATAAATATTGAATCTGAAATTAACCTGGAAATTCTAGACTATTTATTGAGTATCCAAATTACTACTGAATCAATATATTTCTGCTAAAAGCATCTATTTTTTGTAAGAAAATGAAGACTTGTACAAATATTCATGGAAGCAAAATAGGAGATTTGAAATCTAAGCTGTTCTAAGCTATCAGCTGCTCCTAGAAAGAATCTCAGTAACCTACTCAATTTTGTGAGAATATCTTCCTGGACTATAACAGGATGTTGTGACCATATCTAGATTATGTTAAGATTTATTTTTATGTGCAGTACCTGACATGAGTGAAGAAGTCTTTTTTAGCCCAGTATCTTTTATGATAACAGACTGGACTAGACTGTTTCATTCTTTGCAAAGATCAGTTTCACATCAGGAAAATGCAGCTAGCGTTTTGCTGGCAGTGGATAGCATCATGTTTCCAGTCTTTACAGATTAGGGCTTTAGGAAAGAATTTGGTTCTACTGCTTCCAGAAATAGTTTTGTAATCTGAACTCCAGACTCTCGTCATGAAGCCATGATGAGAAATGCCACAAGCCTTAATACTGCTGTCTGAAAATTAATAAGGCAAAGAAAACTTAAAAATTAGTTTGATTTCTTGCAAGTAGAAGATGCCATCTGAAACTGAGGTGCTACTTGACTTTGAGTAAAATAAACAATTTGAAACACAGTTTGGGACATCAAATTAAATTTGAAAAGAGAGTTATGAAAAAGCGTATCACATTCATGGCAACCTTTCCTCTGTATTGATTAATTGGTTATCTTTATTGTTCCTTGGTGTTCATCAGCTAGAGTCACTAATCATACTCTGAATACTAATATAAAAATATTATATGTATATATTGCAACACTCCAAACCCGTTGGATAGTGATTTCTAATTCCAGGACTGATTAATTTATAAAATGTCTATTATAAGATTGATTTAAACTCTGCTGTGTAACCACACATTAATTTCTTAGTTCAGGTGTCTTGCCTTTGAAATTAGTAATTAAATTAATTAGAAATTAGTAATGAAATTAGTAATTTTAATTAAAAATTAAAATTAAACTTATTTAAACCATAGCACTGACTGTACACCATCCCATGCTTCCTATCAGATAGAATTACTCCGTGTCATTAGGGCCAATATTTAAAGGATTGAATGTGGATTTTAAATCACAAATAGTTCAGAGTCATCAGCATGTACAATTATCTCACTTTCATGGTATATTTTTATTTCATATGTTATACACAGCAATTGCTTGTCAAAAGCTGAGTATGAGTGCAAATTGAATTTTCTGAGACAATGTCCCTTTCCTCTGAGGACCTGTCCAATTTCTTAAGCTATTTTGTGTTTAGTCAAAACATGAACATTCAGAGTTTTGGGATGACTGTTCTAAAGCAGTTACATTATTTTTTAGAAATAATTGATGACAGATTATATTGCAAAGATATCAGGCATCAGCAGATATTTTGGCATATCAAAAAGTTTAGTGTTTTCTGGATCATACATGGTTTTAAAAGAGGTATACTCTGTTGCTTTCAACATGTCCTTTCAGTGTTAAATCCAAACTATTGAGCCTTGGCACACAATGTCATTCTGTTTGAGTCAAATATGAACATTTTCACAACAGTGCTCAGACCCAAGCTAGGCCATAAATCTTCCTTTCATGGCAGAAACGATTCCATGGTTTTGCTATTCAGGCAGAAATCAAGAGCTACATATATGACATAGAATGATTCCTCTATGAGATGATGCACAACTTCATAATGTATAACAGAATCATGGAGTTTCTAAGACCATTTAAAACAACATATGGGCACTGATGAAAAAAATCACCTTAAGGAATATTTAATACTATGCTATTAAAATAACTTTCTTCACACCTATTATTTTCCTTAAGATATTGTCTCCATCATTATTTTTGTGTCTCAGCCTTTTCTGCAAGTACCTGTGCACACCATGCTGTTCTAGTACTACAGCTCCAGAGGAGCAATATTTGCACTGTCTCACTGCAGTATCTCACAGGTCTGAGCATCTCTGCCCAAAGATCCCTTTCTGGGTCAAACACCTTAGGGAGATATAAAGGCCAGGATGAAAGAGAGATTAATGAGGGCTCAGTACTCCACAGGAACTGAAGGAAGATAGATTTAATTGGGGTATAAATTAGCTGTCCTTGCATCTTTTAGCCTGGAAAAGGTTAAGAGGAGCAGCAGATCAGGAAAGCAGGTGACTATAAAACTAATGAAAAGGCACAAGTGTTTAGGTGATCAAATGATCCAGGAGAGTGCTCAGTAGGTCCAAACAGTGTGGGTTTAATTAGAGGCAACTGTGATAACAGGCAAGAGGAGAAACCTGTGCTTTCCTAATGACTGACTTCTGATTGATGTACACAGAACATGGATTTTTAAACATATTTTCATATCCTGGATACTGGAACTATTAAGGCTGTGCACATAAAGTTTTTTGCAATGCTATGAACTCTGAAATGCAAGTCTCATCTTCTAAGCATCCCATAGGGAGTGAATGGATGCCTGTAGCAAATAAAACTGAGATTTAACTCAAAAACATTATTTTTGCTTAGGTGTTTGCCCTAAATCTAGGAGAAGAGAACTGAAGACAAAACACCTGGAAAAAAGCCCGCAAGGTCATGCAAATATAGATTTTGTTCTCTCATGTGTTGCATATCTCACACCTTGGATCTGAGCAAGAGATACTGCCAGATCCCTTGGGGTCATAATGCTGAAGGACCGAGAGGGTCTAGGACAAATATAAGACTTTTTCTGATTAATCTTTTTCCATTTTATATTAATTGAGATATGAAATATCTTCCAGATTCCAATCAAATGAATGTAGACTCCTGTCTACATTCAGTATACCTACTTTAAGCAGCATCTGTAAAGACCTCTGGAAATTTTCTTATAGGAACATTGAGAGAGATGTGTCTGAATGTTAAAGCATCCAAAAGGACAAGAGGAGCAGATGAAGCAGTTCACTTAAGAGCAAAACTCAAGAAGAAGGATCAAGGAACACGATGTGCTCTCCTAAAGGTGATGCTACAATTAACTGGCCAATGTCTAGGACTAGCATTTTATGAACAGGATTGGCAAACTATTGCCTCAGGGTTTGGGTTTTTTCCAGCAAGGAAGGAAAGAAATACATAGGGGGTTTGCATCCTTTGTTTTGCTTTAATAAAAATGTTAACCTTTAGCAAGACACATGTTTTGTCACATAATGGGGACATTATGCTATTGTAAGAATTAGGAGTTTTGCTTGTTTAGCTAAAGTCTTTATGGAAATGTTTATTGACAAAATAAAATCACTAATTCAAATCTGATAAACTAGAGTTTGCCAAGTGAAGAATATGTCATTGATGTCTTGGATGGCAGAAGGGTGCAGTGTCAACAGATTGCAGGGGAGTGGACTTGAAAGCAAATCAAAGCTTACGGAGCAGTGTGCATCAGAACTGCTGCATGGCATCAGAGGGAATGTGCGAGAGCCTTAAACCCTTCAAATCACAAGTAAAGCGAGGCACTTGATCTGGCAGTCAAGATTTCATTTGTATCATTATACTTCATGAGATCTCTCTAGAACTGAAAATATCTTGTATCATGAAAGCACAAAAATTGTATATAGCTTAAATTTTTTGCAGTATTACAAGAAGCCTCAAGCAGTTTTATAGATTAAGAAAAATTGTCTGGAAAAAACAGCCAGAAACATTTCAAGAGCAGCTGCTTTCCTTGCTAGGAAGAGGACCTTGGTGTAGGAAAACTTATCACAGATGCTGTGTGTATATTTCTGCTCCAGTAGACACTATATTTCATTGGATTTTTTTTTTTTTACAGGATTGTAAATACTAACTATTAAAGCTGCAAGTTTTACTAATTTAATCTAATAGGGAAGAAAGAAAAACTAGAAGGAACAGAAACTGCTTGAGCATTAATTAATGCACAATGGCGCTCTAATGGCCCTGAACAATGATTAGGGTAATGGCAGCTAAAACTAAGCTGGCTCTGGGAAGTTACTCAAAACTGTTTGACAGATGGGAGAGTTTTGGTTCACACATTGAAATATACAGTCTCTTTTTCCTTTGCCTATCTTATATCAGATTCCTGCCTTGCAGTTAAGAATTTAAACCCTCACTGTGTTAACCTGTTGTTCTTTCTAATTCTGATTTATCTGGTTTGTGATAATCAGATCAGATGAGAACAAAGTGTATTCCTTTCCGTAAGCAACAATTCTCAGTAAGGTGTTTCCAGAACAGCTTTTCAGATTACTTGTAAATTAAAACCAAAACAAGCCTGGGAAACACTAAGATTGGGATGTTCTTCCAGCAAGCTACAAAGTCTCACTTGGAGCAGGATTATCATACATTGAGTAAAAAAGAAGTCAGTCTTGGCAAGTCCTGCCCTGTGATCCTCCACTAGATTTACTTGCATAGTATGATCATTTTAAGGAGGAGTGAGGTGCCCGATTTTTGAACCTACTTCATATTGTAGATTTGCAAGCCAAGACCGAACTCCTGATTCTATGATGTTATTAAGAATGAAAAATCAATCAGTAAAAAGAAGAAGAGAAGAAAATTAAGCAGAAAAAGTAAAGGTAATTAATAAAATGGAGATTAAAGGAAAATACATTTTCTGTGATTTAAAAGGTTAACATATTCTTTTAAGCTGCCTGTTACCTAATATCAAGTTCAGAGAGGCTCTTTGGCTTTGCTGTTCCATATTCAGTACTTCAAATCTGAATTTAAATATAACTTGTGTCAGGATAAACTTGTGCTTCAAATAGTGTTATTATATTAATTTATTCCAACTTGTAACATTTATTGGTATTAAAATTGCCAAAATAATGTGATTTCATGTGCTTACTGTAGGAGTGTTTCATGAAAGGCATGGTCAACACTACCTGTATGAATCTGTATGAAAATTCCTAGATTACAGAATAGGTGCTCAAATATTCAAATTCTCAGAAACATTCAGTATATCACTGACAGATCCAGGAATAAACCCCAAGTTCAAATCCACTAATAAAGACCATTTGGTCTTCGCAGTAATTTGATTCAAGTTAGAAGGGAAAAGGGAACTTGAGACTCAGAGTTTATGCTTGCATATCATATTTCAGTGTTCCAGTCATCGATCTAGCAAGACAAATTCTTTTAATCCCACCATAGTGCAACACTTGTTTTTCTCATGACAAAACAATCAAATCAAAAGAAGATAATTATCATTCCCAGTTCAGCATTGGTAACCTTTACTTCTGTTTAAAAGAGGTTTCCATACCTTTTCAGAGTGGGAAGAGGAGATATCCTGTGGACCATTCATTCAGAAATTGCCTTGACATCTTCCCCTGATAATCAATATTTTGTTTAGAATTATTCTTTTCAGCACATAAAATATACCTGAGGCTTTTTACATGTTTTCTGATTTGCAACATCCTGGTTCGCTTTGTTGATCAGAGTACAGTTAGCTTCGACATTCTTAAAATGTTTCATTGCTGTCAGGAAGAAGACAGCTGAAGTACATGTGCAGTAATCTGAAAAAATAGACTAATAAGTACCAAAAGCAAAAACCTTAAAACCTTCAGCTCTTCAAGTACACACACCAGCATTAAATTGCAAATGAACCCAGATTCCTTGGAGATGGCTCAAAATTTCCTTTCATTGTTTTTGGGGTACAATAAATCATATTCTTATTAGAAGATGAGTATTTTACAAATTCTTTCTTAGAAATTTCTAGCTCTTTTCTTCCCTTATCCCTCAACTCTCATTTCCCTAAGCACATACTTGATGTATTGGTAACACTATTTTCTTACTGTTTTGCTTGCATGCAAACTTCCAGATTGTACCAAAAAAAAAATCAATCTGAAATCAATGAATGCAAAACATAATCTGAAATGACAACAAAAGGATTTCCAAAAATTCAACACAGTCACATTCTTGGTAAGGAAATAATCAGTGTTAATAAATTTAGCTCCTTAAAATATTTTTCATGCTTATAAATGAAAACAGGCTATAAGAACCCTATCAACAACAATTATTTGTATCATGGAGAATATTCTTGAAAACTTTT
The DNA here is from genome assembly GCA_013397195.1 of Hylia prasina. Lineage (NCBI taxonomy): Eukaryota > Metazoa > Chordata > Aves > Passeriformes > Sylviidae > Hylia > Hylia prasina. The sequence goes on along the minus strand of VYXD01000887.1, from coordinate 473,597 downwards.
TGCTGCATTTATCTTTCCTTGTCCTTTTTTTTTTTTTTTTTTTCAGTGGAAAGTGCCTCTGCCAGCTTTGGTGTCTGGTTACTCAGAGTAACTTTGAGGAGACTCAGATGGAAATCTTGTGCTTATCTATAGAAAAAAATACTTTACACTGAGTACTGTATTTCTCAAACTCTTCCTGTTCCACCTCTCTTATTTTGGCACTGATAATTACAGAAAGGAAGTTTTTCAAGCCTGGATCTCCTCCAAGACGCCCAGAACTGACTGATAAAGCTTGTCTTACTGAGACTTCTTTTAATAACATTTAATAACAGGCCACTCTGTAATTAACAAAAGTGGAATAAAAGAAGCTATTGCTTAGTGATTGAAGAAGGAGACTATTAATAGGATTAAACGGAAATATTTAAGGAGAAACAGAAATTAATTCACATTAGTCACATTTGTCTCTACTCTTGTCTCCTTTTGTACATATCTGTCACTAATCAAGTATTTTTCAGTATCCCTTGTTCTTTTACAGAAGACAGTGGCAAAGAGAAAAAGAAATTTTTCTACATCTTCTACAGGAAGATTCTTCATGTATAGCATAATGACAAGCAGGCTGGGAAAGAGAGATGACTATGCAAGAAATTCCCCAAGAAACACACTCATATTGTGCTTAGATATAGTTCTCTTATCTGTTTCAAGCCTACTTAAAACAACAAAACCACAATACCTATGTTCTGTTATGTTTATTTGCCTTTATTTAAAGTCATTACTAAGTTTTTCACATTGAATAATTAAGTATAGAATGGAGTATGTTGGTATTCTACATCAATTACCTTTCACAATGTAATTCAAGACCATGAATAGCACCATAATGAATGGTTGCAGCCAATTAAAAAAAAAAAAAAAAGAAAAAGATTAGAAATAGTATATGTAAAAGGTCAATTATAATTCTAACAAATACTTATTGTGGATAGACCTACTGGGAAGATATTTTATTGTCTGTGCTTGGTTGTTAATAAAAGCAAGACTTACGCAAGGAGAAAGTTTTATTCTGTATTCTCATATTGGTAAAATCTTACCTCCAATGACATTGAGCTTGGAATGTTTTGGGTGTTAGACTTCTGTTTATGGATTGAAGAGATTGCCTATCTGAAATTTTTAAAGAAAAAAAATTGTTATCTTGATGTTTTATTGGAAATAATCCTCATCATAAGTAGATTAGGAAACCCACTGATTCTTCATCTTCTGTCATCTTTTACAGTGCACAAATTCCTCAGTCTTTTTTCAAGGTTTAAAGAAACTGTGATATAGTACTAGCTGTGAGTAGCTTTATGGTCTGAAGTGTCCAAAGGTCATCTTTTTTTAAAAGCCTTCTTAGTGGGCATGACATCCTTGAGCTGTCAGGAATAACCCATTTTATTTTTTCTTTTTATTTTGGAAGTAATATACTTTATAAATTTCAAGCTAGTCTTAAAATTTTCTTTTTATGTTTCTCACCCTTTTAAATTGTGATATTCTAACAGACCTAAGGATGACATTTTGTTAAATTTAACAAAGAAATATACAAGGAATACAGTTCTAGTTAATACAGTCTTTATCTTCATGTGGATGAAGTTAGGCTAGCAAGAAATTAAATACAAGAAAAAAATCCTGTACAATAATTAGATATCAGAAACAAGAAGTGAACCAAGACTTAACAGAAGTGAAGTGTAGAAAATGGACTTGTGTACTATAACAAATGGTCATAAAAGGTAAACTAATGAATTTTTAAAAATGGAAATATTATTTCCATTAAACTTATGTTCACATTTCTCTTTTCAGAAGCCAGAAGACCTTGACAGAATATGTGTAGTGGCTTCTAGATATGTTTTGAGTTTCTACATGTGATTTAAGTGTGCAAATTTTTTAAAAATTTTGTTACTAAGGCAATTAGGTGAATACAGTTGATTGAACTTAGTGAAGGACTCACTGTACTGTAAACAGCAGGTCCAATTCAGATGTTCAGTGCTTTATGAAACAGGTCAGCACACTGTGTTTCCATCTACTATTCTGGCTTCTATGGGTCCTAGTCACATCTCATAACTTTGTGCAAAATTTTCAGATAGAGAAGAGCATGAGAAATGGCACTGGACCACCTAAATTTAGGAAACTGATTCAGCCTCTCGCAGACCACATCAGCTAATTGCTTTCTAGATCCTACTGATTGCTAGATCTCCATTGCCTCTACTGTTCACCTTTCCTCAAACAACTTCCTCCAGAGCTGGAGTCCATTTGTAGAGTTACATTCAGCTGCCCACAAACAGGCATCCACATGATTTGAGACAGAAGCATCCACAAGCTGCTAACAGGTGTAGTATGTTGTTGAACAGCTGAATTATTGCTGAGGAGCAACAAGACACCAGGAACAACACTAGATCTTCACTATACAAGCCCAGTTGAACTGGGCTAATCTGTAAATTAGGAAAGTTTTGTCCCAGTAGATTTGATCATCTGTCATGTATTTAAAGAGAGGCTGAAAACTTTCCTTCAAAGAAATGTGTATTTTTACAGCCAACTGAACTGCATGTATGTATTCCTTGAGTTTCATTCCCAGTGCATTATTTTCTATTTTGTCTTTGTTTGTGGGGGTTTTTTTCTCTTTTTTTTTTCTTTTGTCTTTTTTATTTTTTTCTTTTTTCCTTTTTTAATTTTTTTTGTTTCTTTTTTCTTCTTTTTTCTTTTTTCTTTTTTCTTTTTCCTTGTTTCTTTGTTTCTTTATTTCTTTTTTCTTTTTTCTTTTTTCTTTTTTCTTTTTTCTTTTTTTTTGGGTTTGGTTTTTTTTGTTTGTTTGTTTTTGGTTTTTTTTTTTTTTTTTTTTTTTTTTTTCCCTTTTTTTTTATTTTTTAACAAAAGGTTTTAAGAGCTTTGTCACCCTGGGACCAGGCCTATTCTGAGCAAACACTGCAGGAGATGAGGCTGATTCTTAAGGTTAACTCACAACTCCCAGAAGAGGGAGAGTGCTGATTGTTAGGCAGGTAGCAGGGCAGACAGTTGTAGTGTTTCCGAGCAACCCATCAAGCACCCTGCTGTTTTGAGCAGGTCCATTTGGCTCAAAATGTTGTAGGAATTAATAAGATTTAAGAACAACCCAGGAGACAGAGGGTTGAATTGATTTTTGAATGCTACCTTGGCTGTCCCTTTCCAAGAAGATGGTTTAGTACCAGACCTCATTCCCAACATGTGACAAACCTCTTTTTACACACTTAGGTTTGCAAAGCCATTCAAATATAGCTGTTCCATAAGGATAAACAGGTTTTCCAGTTTTCTGACATTTAGCACATACAAAAAAAAAAAAAAATTTAGACACTTTTGTATGAGAGGAAGGTACATGTCACATTTTTGGTGTTGCCTACAGAAGAATAAATAGGTGCACAAATGTTAAAAAGGTGTAGACAGAAAACAAAGAAAACGCGGGTAAAATAACTAATTGAATGCTTAATCTATTAATGAGGTCAAGAGCACTCTGGGGAGGGCATCTCAAATGGTTAGTTGAAACACATAAACAATAATAATAATATATATAATCCAGAAAATTTGTTAACTCTAGGGACACAGTATGTGTACACAAGTTCTCTCTCTCTCTAGCTTTGTCAAAAATTAATGGCATTAAAGAGAAAAGAAAGAAACAAAGCTAATCTCCCTATTGCTTTAGGAACATCGGGTAGAAGACAAAAATATTTTTTTCAGTCTTCAAATGGAAAACTAGAGTCAATAGACATTGTGACAGCTTCACTATCTAAGAGTTTAATGTAATTCAGTTTGTGCATTATCATGACTGTGCCTATATCCTAAAAGTGGGAAAGCCCAGTCAATCCAGAGACACAGCATTATTTGTGGAAATGAAAACCTCCAAACCCGACCCTTTGGGCAATAATATCCCTGTCTGCTTCTGAAGGGCAACTTTATGCTGGCTCCTGAATGTGTCCCCTGCAGCACCCTTTTTGGTACCAGTCAAGTACCAGTCAAGAACTAGAGGAACCCCTGCTCTATGCATGCTTTGATTCATGGCCATGCAATTCCAGACTCTTCTGGATATTCTCACTGCGCTTCTGCTTCTGACTGCAGATACAGAACACAGAAACAAACAGCTTTTTCACTCTCACTGTTAAAAGACTGACACCACAGCATCTTAGGACTCTAATTAAAGGACAGCATGTTTTGCATCTTGAGTCTTTTTACATCAGCAATTTATATTGGGTCATCCTCCATCTCTATGGGCTTCCTTTAGAACTAATGAGTGAGGATTATGCACCTGGTTAATGCACCTGTCGTGGTTGCTGCTGCTTCCCTCACTTGTTACACAAACACACTATATTATGTCTAGTGGACAACCAATTCTGCCCTGCCCATGCTTATTGGAAGCAAAATTATTTAACCAATTTTCAATGAGTTTGAATCAGAAACCCTAGCAATGTATGTTGTCATAGCCTTCAAAACAACAGCACATAAAATCTATGAGCCTTTTTTAAAAATCTATGTTAGTTATAAGTGGGAATAAATAAGTAAATACTACATACCTCTAGAAAAGTCCTAACCTCTGGACCATTTTATGCCTCACAAACAGGAAATTCAGGGAACTCATTAAGAGATTTGCTACTTGTTATCTCTCCTAATGTATTATAGTGTTGATGAAAATGAACTCTCTATCAACACATTAATCAAGTCCTTTGAGGCGTACAAGCTTTGAAAAACAAAATGGAATTTGTTTTCTCATTTATTTTGAGAGATTCCTGACAAAAATCATTTTGTGCATAGAAGTCAAGTGGTTAGTCCCTACAAATCTTCCCAATTACGTCAAAGAAGTAAATGGAACTAGTACTCAAAATTCTGTATGAAAGAAAATCTGAGATTGAATTCCCTCTGAATAGTATTTTTTCTCAGTTGATAAGATTTAAAAAAATATTTAAAAATTTATCTTTTAGATTTTGAGAAATATCTGTCCCCTTTACCTTCAGATTTTAACCTTTAGAAGAATCTGATCCTTGATCACTTGATCAATCACTTGAATAAAGCAAAATGAGGAATAAAACTGGAAAAACTTCCCCATCCACTTGGAGCATTTGAGATGTTGGTCTCACCTCTATGGTTCTGTACTCTCTTCTCTATTCTTCAGGCCTCCTAGTTGACCTAAAACTGCTAGTCCTCAGCAACAAGAACAACTAACAGGATTATTATTTTTTAGCTTTCATTTGCATGCACATCCTGGTAACACCTGTGACAGAAGTCTCTCACTGTGTCTGTCCTTGCTGCATTTCTTCTTGGGACTCAGGTGTGGCTTAGAGACCAGAGGGTTTTCTCAAGGCAGATTTCCATGAGCATCCAAATTCTCCAGTAATTTTCAATTAATTACAAGTCACTAAAGCTTTCAGGGTTCCTTGGAGCTTTATTAAAAAAAAAGAGCTTAAAATGGTTCAGTGACAGGTGGCATAAAAAATGAGATGTAGTTACATGTAATGTAATATAAATAAATACCATAGTGTAAGGTAAATACCTATTGCCATTTTTGGCAGAGTGCTGACCACAGTACATACTGAAACCTCTCAGTTTTAGTTCAGGTCTTGGCCATGAGAAGTGTCTGATGGCTTAGTAAATTGTCAGGAATACATGGATTAAGGTTCATCTGGAAGGTCACTTAATAAATTTGTCCCATGTGAAGAAAATCGAGGAATTCATGTTAAAAAGGGATCCAAAGCAAGTCAGCAGAACAAATTTTAGAAATTCCTCTTTTTCTCCACTAAGTTCAGAATGAGGTTTAGGATAATTAAGTCAGACCTAAACAACAGACGTTAAGCAACTGCTAGTTTGGCAAAATGATTCCCCTTCATACAGTGGAACAGTTTGTAGAAGATATGAGTCAGCTTTCCAGCCTCACTGGGAGTTCCTAATCAGCTCATTTCAGCACCTCTTCCATCCCCATCCATTAATATTCCATTTATGAAACAGAAACTATGCATAATTTTTTAAGTAATGACAACTAGAATACCAATTAAAAACAAAATAGTTGGGAAAACTAATTATGTAAGTTCATGATGTGCTCATCTGTTTATGGAATGAAATCTCATGAAATCTAGAAAAAACATATTTTTAACTTAAAAAGTGAAGATTGTTACTACTGATTAATAAATACTTTGAATGGTAGCATAGAAGATGCAATAATTTTTCCAGGCTTTTGACAGTACATATTTTTCAATTTTGCACCTTCATCTGAAATAGATTTTCATGCTCCACCATTCCAAAAGGACATGGAATTCATTAATACTTGACAAACCTCCTGCTCTTTCACTGCCCTGGAGCTAACCAGCAATTTATGCCAACTCATTTCTGGTCATTTTAAAAGATACGTTGGTTATTTGCTGTGAGACAGCTCAAACACTTGGATTTCTATGTTTGTTTCCCTGTTGATGTGATTGATGATATTGATCCTAAAGGAGACACGGTCAGTCTCTAAATGTCTTTGAAGGGAGGGAGGAAACAGCATTTGAGAATGCATGTGCTGTTACCAGCTTGTCTGGCTCTTTTGAACTATTTCCTTTCAGTCTGGGGAGACTTCTTGGATTTGCGACAATGCAAAGCTAAACTGTCTCTAAAAAGTAAAACCAATTACTCTTGGGATTCTCATTGTCAATATTTAAGACGACATTAACTTTGGCCAATTTATTTTCCCTCTTACTTTTTAAATATTTGTTTCCCTCTGGCATCAGTTTACCTTTCACAAATATTATTTAATCCAGAAAACTAAAGCAAGAAATAGATACGAAATACTTGAAACACGTCAGATAAGATGCAATTCTTCTCCAGTATATCACCATATGTACAGTGTCAGGTACCACAAAAAAGAGAATTTGTGCTTGTAGGAACATATGATTTAAAGTGCTAAGATAATCAGTGTATGTAGCTCAGTAGGGTTAGGTATATTCAAAGACATTGATCAAACCACATGACAAAACTCCACTAAAACCAGATTTACCCAGGAAGAAATGCAAATTGCTGTCACTCCATTCAAATATATGTGATAAAGTTCAACATCTGACATTCTAAATAATTTTGAAGATAGTCCTGTAGTGGAGGATTTGTGCTAGATTCAGATGGTAATTCATAATTTTCTGGGGGTAGAAAAATGTAGTTAATAGATTATTTGGGTATTTTTGTTTTTTAATATAGATATTTTGAAAACATTTGAAATAGAAAATTAACAGGTGATGAGTTGCGACCATTTCTCTAAGTCTAGAGCAATAAAAATATCTTAAAGGCCTGCTGTACCAAAACCAGTATTGTTATCATGACCCTGTCATGTTTACATGTGTACTGTCAAATTTACTTTATCAGTTAAAATGCCAACTTACCCTTCAATGACATTATATTGAATATTTATTCATAAAACTAGCCTGAAACCCAAAAACTGCTCATATTAAGTCAGGAAATATAGTAGTTCTGATTTATGAACAGCTAATTTTTCACTTGTTAGAAAAATGCAATGTATTTTGTTTGCAACCCAAAGCTACTTTCATATGGAAGTTAAGCCCTATTACTTCATGACATGTGCATTTGTTCCAAGACTTGTTGGTTTATTCATGGAGTATTTATCATGGAATCTAGAAAAAAATCTCAGAAATTCTTTGATAATCTCAAGAAAGTTCAAGCATAACCAAAGTCATAGGACAATTATTTGAGCAAGAAACATTTTAAAACAAAATATTATTTTGATTGAAAGCTTTCAAGTGATGAAGAATCTGCCATGTCCCATGACACATGTCCAATTAGGTGACCAATGAGTTGTTAGAGTTAGTAATTGTTCTGTTTGCTACGCACTGAATGCTCTGCCTAAAAATAAAGACAACACACACAATGGTAAAAATATAATGTAAAGTTTATACTTCAACATTCTAAGCATGTGATATGCCTTTTTCATTAGAGAAGACATTATTTAACCTTGCAGAAGTCAGTCTGGTCAATTAAGTCTGTCAAATCTAATGACATTTTAAAAAATTGTGATAGTTGATAGTTAAACTCTCTGTGCTCAGTAATTAAGAGGAGTGTCCTCATTTTATGGATGATACAATGACATAATGCTAATGCTCTTTTCCAAGCAGAAAAAAGAAATATTCAGTCACTACTGTCCTTAGAAGTGACATTTTCACCATCGTTTTTGAATATTTATTATACTGGACTTTATTTATTTTCTATATATTTCAAATATATCTTTTTAATGAACACAGCATCCTGAAACACTTGGCTAATTGGTATCTAGTCCAGATAAACTGGCATATTGAAGGTTTTGCTTTTTCAAAGCATCATTAACAAATATTAAAGCTACATAATGCATTTAGTATTTGTTTTGTGAATTCGCCTCACAAAATATTAGCCCAGAAATTCTTTCAAGGTAACAGTAATTTTAAATGGCTGTGTATTTTCAAAGCCTGCCTTCAGATAATGTACCTCAGGAATACATCTGTTTGTGAAAGGGCTTCTGCCTGGAGTCTGCCAAATGTGTATTCCAGTCATAGAGCAGGAATATGCCCATGCTCCTGCTCGACAGGATAAGCAGCAAGCATCACTTTGCTAAAAAGAAATTAGTTATAAGAAAGTAAAATGAAACATATGATTCTTATGTTCTTATGTTCCTACACTATACTGTCTCATTTTGAAATTTAGGCAAGTACAATGAAATAACTTAAATGTAAGAACTTTAGCTAAAAAGCAAACAAAAAGTCACGTATAGCAAAACATTGTCCTTGTGGAGGAAGTAAAACACTCAGCAATGCTTCATGAGTAAGTTCAGTCAGTGATGTACAAATTTCCTACAACTGAACAAACCCATCAGTAGTCCAAGTACATTGGTGTCCCAGTTGTGACAGAAGTTGAACCTGCAAGTTATAGATTTTAATTAAGTTTTGACAAAAGAAAACAAGCAAAAATCCATAAAGTGTTGTCCCTAACTTGGGTTACATTGTTGCATTTAGCTTTTTGTCACTACCTTTCAAAAATAACATTGTTTTCTTGAGGTCAGAGAACTCAATATTTCTTGAGGAACTCCACTTTGCACACAAAATGTCTCTGGAACACTGTGCCAAATGTACAAGTTTCTTCAAGAAAGAGAAACAAAAATACACTAATACTCAACAAGCATTTGGGTGCAACACCACAGTTCTCCAGAGCACTTTCTTTTGATGGGCTAAATGTGTTGAAACAGAGAGATGTTTCAACTCTGAATAACCATAAATCCTACCTCAATAGCCAGGAAGAGACCAGAGCCTTCTAAATGAAGTCCGGATTTGTTTGCTTTAAATGTGAAGTACTGACAGGTGGAATCAGTTTAGGATTTTAGATGGAAATGGAGATTACTGTTTTCCCTACAGAAAATCTCAGAGCATCTCCACAGCAGAATGCACTTGTCATCCTACAATATCAACCAAATAAAAACAGTTGTTACTACACAAAGCAAGCCAAACCAAGAAAAGACCCCTTTTACAAATTTTGATCCTTCTCACAGAGAAGAAGGGTCGCAGATTACTTACAAGTCTGTAACATTTTTTTAATTATACTTAGAATGCCTTAAGAGAGAGAACAAGAGTCCAAGCTTCTAACAGCTTGCTGGATGATTTTGTCAAAAAAATTATCCATCTCCACTAAACCATGTGTAATGACATCTATGTCAAAAAGAGGTTTTACTTAATTCTCAGTGAATATGAAAAGGGCAGTGAGATCTTTAGAAAATGTTAAAAAATTTAAAATACACAGTTAATAATTAGCAAAATGTAAGCAAGTCATGCTTGAAGTTAACTGTGTATGCTCACAATAACTCACCGTGGTTTTCATCTTTTCAAGAGAAATATAGAGTGAAATATGTTTTTCATCCTCTGATATTATTACTTTTTGCCTCAGAACTGACATACTGTTGCACTTCCACACCTGAAAGTTAAGACTCGGGAGAAACAATTTTTAATTCAAGGTTCCTGTGATCTGTATGGAAAATTTCAGAATATCTCACATGCAAGATGAATTAGCCACTTCCTTCCATGTCAGCAGTCCCTGTTTGATTAGAGTCCTTCCTTGTGGCCTGACATATTTCTGTTTTCAGACTCAATGGATGAATGATCAATGCTGTTGAAAAATCTATGAGTTTTAAACAAAAGAATACAGAGGCTTTCAAATACTGGTATAAAAACATCTAGGGTGCAAGGCTGCCTTTGAATGAATTGGATGTTCATTCTTCCTGTGTCCTCTCTTGTCTGTGATGCCCTGTAAAACAGAAAGTGAAGCTGCTACACATGACTTCAGCCAAGAAGCACCACAATCCCCAGATGATTCTTCGGCTCATTTCTGAAAAAAGTGACAAACAAAACCTGCAAAGGAGGGAGTTCCCACTGTATCATGGGCAAAGAGTGAACATATTCATGACTGGTTCACATTCATATCTGTGTCGTTGAACCAAGCAGTTACAAGGGTTCCATCTTTTTCTCTGATTCAGGGTTAGAAGAATTTCCCATAAGTTTTATTCTTCTTCAGCTGCTTCTCCAAAACTGTTTCTTTCAGAAGTTCCATGTCTTTATCCATGAACATTTCTGAACATGGATCATGTAGTTCTTGTATTGAAATAAGATATCAGGATCTGCTACAAGTATTTATGTGGACCTTACCCTGACAATTAGCTCTTCAGGGCAAAGGCAATGAAGTTTAAATAATTGCTAACTTCAGAAAAGGTATTTTTTTTCCTATGCTCCATAGTCTGTGTCAAAATAAAAGAAACTTTGAAAGGGTGTTTTTGAAAATTTATTCTCACAGAGTGGAGGTCTCTGGCAGCCTCTTCAGGGTTAACAGATGCAAATGATGTCTCAAAGGGCAGCTACTGAGTTTTGATTTGTGAGAAACTGGATGTGCTTGCACCTTGGAAGGCTGAAACAAGAGTTGTTGATCAGTGAAGCCAGGGCAGAGGAGCTACTCCTGCCCTGAAGGTTTGATCTGTCCCAGGTTTCATGGGAAGGGCAGTTGTGTAAGAGGTGCTCCCTCACCTGTGGGGCACAAGGGGAGGAAGGAGGTGCTTGTGTGGGACTATGGAGGTGTTGGGGAAAGGTCATGTAGGACTCCCACATGAGTCTTGTTTCTACAACTGCTGAATCCAGGATTTATTTCTAACTGAGCCCAGAGGAATAGACAGAAACATTATTAATGGTCCCTATCCATGCTCAGAGAGATTCTGTGCCCCCTTCACAAGAGCTAGAATGATACAAGTTGACATAAAGCCATCAGAAATAGGGGAAACATAAAAGAAAGCAAGTCCAGTATGTGGATGAAAAGCGGTGCCATCATCATAATGCTAAGGAAAGGAAGATGAGATTCAGCAACTGAAATTTCTGAAGTAGTTTTTATTAGGGCTTTTTATATATTTATTTTTATTGCAACTGTGTGAGGATAAAACTTCTGTGAGACATAGAATATACAGAATTCAGTCTTTCACAAGTCCTCATACAGAGGATTCCACCTACAAAAACATTGCACTAATGAAAGAAGCTGCTCGGAGAGAAGGTGTTTAAATAACTAAAATATCTGGCATGCTTAAGAAATGAGTTCTGCTGCAACTTGCCATCTATTTTTCATTTATTAAAAGTAATCAGACATTGAAAGAAATTACTTTCAAAAACTTAAAGGAGAAGAATTTATAAAAATTATCATTAGTAAGGTGATATTAATTTTATGAATGGTTCTCTCATAATAATCATGGGAAAAGAGAAATATTTCCAGGTGATGAAAAGAGTATGGTAGATTCTCAAAATGAATGAAAGGGTACCTGATCCTTTCAAGGGTAAAGATATTTGACAATGTAAACAGTCTCATAAGGACTTTCATGTTAAGTCCATAATTTTCCCCTTGAAACTGCAGTTACAGGAAAAACACATTGTTTTTGTTTAACTACATTTGATTGGCAGCAATATTTGGGGAGGTCAAGAAAGAATATATTTCTCTTCTAGCAATTTAATAATGCAGAGCCTAGTTTCAATTTATCTGCTCATGCTCAGAACTGGATTGAGCCTTACTAGCAGTATTGGCATATGAACCCACTGAATAACTCAGTGAGAACAAGAGATCTGCTCAGAGCTTCTTTAGTAACTTGCACTTCTTTGCATTGTGCCCCACAAATAGATCTCAAATGCAAAAGAAAATAAGTGGTTTCACTACTGTACTACTGCATAAGTGTCTCTTATTTTGAAGTGGAGATAGCAATACATAGGGTCCTGATGGGGAAAAAATCTTACTGGAACTCCTTTTGTTTTTATGAACAACATAAAGATTTAAAACATTCTTCCCAATCCTACCTAGGGCAAAAAAAATCCTGCAATTGAAAATGTGAAAAAAATAGAAGGTGGAGTAAGAATATGCTCTGCACTATTATAGGCAAATTGCAGCATAATGATGTCTTTAAAAAAATTTCTTTCTGCTGCTCTCAAAGGAAATGACTCTGTATGGTAATCCAAAATATTTAGGTTTAAAAGGAGACACCAGGAATCACCAACATGGCTGATTGCTTTCAGCTGGAGTCCTGTATGATTTTTTGCATCTTGCAGCACAGAAAATCTGCTCTATAGCCTTTTATGTTCCCGTGTGTAGCTTTGTGTTGTGCTCACTCTGACTGTACTCAATTTTCATTAAAACCATTACAGAACTTGTACCAGAAATTCCTACCATGGAACATACTGAGGACATAACTAATGAATACAGAAATACACACAGCATGTAGTTTTATTTATATTTTCAAGCAATTATTTTTCCACCTCATATTATTTTTTGTTGCTATAGCAGCTTTTTTTGACAGTTAGGGATTTCTCACTTTCATACAAAAGGGCCTTTCCCATATTTCTCATGTAACTAATATGAAAATCTAGTGTGTACATCTCAAAGTAACAGAAGATGACACATGTCAAGCTCACAAATTGGGGGGCTGCCGGGATTTTCTGTTTCATTAAGGAAATATAGATAATGAAATTATTTGTTTGTAGAGGTGCTACATAATTTCCTCACAATTTTACAAAGCTGGGAATTCATCTTGCCTAGTAATTACTGCCTAGGAGCTGGAGTGAGGAATTATCTTTTTGTTTGTTTGTTCTCATCTTTATCATTCACTCTGCTACATTAAGATAAGTAGTTTAATCTGTGTACCGTTTCCCTGTGTAAAATATTACCTTGTTGCACAGCACCGCTGCACAATGTAAGCATTGTCTGTAACATACTCTATATCTCTTATCTAACTGATAGAGAAGTACTAATATGATGTGCTAAGAAATTAATTTGTATATTCACCTTGTTACACAAGTGAGGGCAGTCCTTCTGTAACTAGTTTCTCCATTCCTTTAAGACCTGATTTTTTTTTCATTAGTGAAGTAGCTCTTTCTCCTTTCAGCTATGCTTTATAGTGTTAATATGTTCCATAATTTGAATGTTTATAATCTGTGACTGGTTTTAATTTAGTATCTAAAACTCATTCACAATTTTCTGGTACTTTCTCTTTGCCTTTAGCTTTCAGTATTGCATTGTCAAGATTGCAAATCATGATATATTTTCTTCTAAAAAAAATTTGCCATAAAGTTGATCTGAGGGTTGCAACTCTTCTGCTATGGAGACAGGGCTGAGAGGGTTGGAATTGGGTTTAACCATTTTTTCTCACTGGAAATAGGAAACAAGATGGATAAATTCATTGACAAAAAATTTTAAAAGTTAAAATGACATAATATTTTAATAAGTCCTAAAGAAAATTGCATCCAATATGGAGTTGTTTAAGCTGAGAAGAATGGATAAACCCATTGTAATGTGTAGCATTTTCTCACATCACTTATTCATCAAATTCCTTATAAAGCTAAATAAATATCTAATTCATTGTAGACTGAATAGCAGGAAATCACTACTCTCCTTTGTAATATAGCAGACAATCCATTAAGGAGCACAGTAGGATATGAGGCCAGCAGGAGCCTGTGTGAGAAATGATCCTATGTCCTTGAAAGAAATGCTGGACGTTCAGAGGTGTGTCCTGGTCCAGTCACAAATTCCTGTTACATTAATCTTCACCAAAACATATTTGTGATACTGCAGAGATGTAAATGAGTTCTGTGTCATTAGAGATGGGCAATTTATTCTCCTTTCCCTCATGCTGCCATTCATGATAACCACAGCCAGGCTGCAGCACAGATGCAGAATCAAGGCAGTTTAGTTATTGACACACTAACCTGTCAGTCATGTCCCTTGGTCATGCTGAAGGCTTTTGATTACAAGTGGTGTTCAGGAAGTCTCTGTATTGTTCCCAGATACTCATTTCCCAGACACTGTAGAAAATTAACTAATCTGAGATTGGTAAGGGGTTTTTTGTTTGTTTGTTTCAGGGTGGGTTTTTTTGGTTGGTTTGTGGGTTTTTGGTTTTTTGGGGTTTTTTTGGGGTTTTGGTGGTTTTGGTTTTTTTGGGGTTTGTTTGTTTGGGGGGTTTGGGGGGGGGTTTGGTTGGTTGGTTGTTTTTTTGTTTTGGTATTTTTGGGGGTTTTTTGGTTTTGGGGTTTTTTGTTTGGTTTGGTTTTTTTGACACTGGCTGAGATTTATCTAGGACATAAACATACCCAGTAAGCATGGTCATATAAACTTACTTTCTCTAGGAAATTAATCTCAAAATAGAAATAAACATGGAGGCTAAATTGTTACAGTAAATGATAGAATAACCTTGATTCTCTGTCATTCAGGCTCACAGTAATCCCAACTGACAATGGCTGTACAGAAATATTCCTACTACAGATTCAATCTGAAGGATGGCAGAAAACTTTTCTTGATTCATGGTTTTATTATGTCTGCATAAAAATATTTCCCAATATTTTCACATCCACTTTCTTGCCTTGTCTTGTACAATGAATGTATAGGATAAATATTTAGGTGTAAAATTTTTGCTCCTCTTTTATTTTAAAGGTTGGAATTTGTAATAACCACTGCTTGCACTAGTGTGAGAATCAGAGGCAAGAATTGTAACCTGGATAATAACAATTCATCTCTGTGGGCCACAATTTTCATGTCTTCCCACCTCTGAACCCTGTGAGACAAAGAAGAAGAAATTGCAAGGGAAAGTAAAGATTTTTACAAAGCAGGGTATTTTCTTTTTTCAGAAAAAATGTTGAAAATTTTATAGGTTTATTTTTTTATTTTAAAAAGGGGAACACTTGGATTCATATATTTAGCTGAATTAAGTACATTGCATAAAATTGTTTAAAAATAACATAAGTTTGGTGATGCTGAAAGTTTTAAATAATTTTTACTCTCATACATATGATTTCTTAGCATATTATTAAATAATAAGTTCACCTAATTAGAAATTGCAATCAAAATTCTGGATATATATACATTTTTTTAATAAATTGACTTCTGCAATAAACCACGTTGACTCTTTTAGACACTCAAATCTAATAGTCTTCAAAGGGAGGATTGCTAACCAATACGATAAAGTAAGATGTCATTCTTTAAAAAAGAAAGCTTAAAATTGGTTACTAAATTTGTAAGAGCTGCACTATGAATGTAATTGCCCTTCTTGTTTGTGAACTCTTCTACCAGAGCAGTGAACCATAAAAATAATTAATGTATCTTAACTTAGGCTGATTTGTAATATTGCAAATATTATACATATAATAAAAGGTAATTTTTCCATTTACTTTACTCTGGTAGAAGACTCATCCAAAAAAATCTGCTCAATCTGGAAACTGCACTTTTAAATAAAATTCAGGTAAATCAGGGAGAGTTTAGACAGCACAAGAATAACAGATATAGAAGATATAGAAGATATAACCCATGAGAAAATGCTGAAGGATCTGACCATTGTAGAGTATAAAAGAACAACCTGAGGTATCTCGTAATGCATAAAACACTTCTGGACAGATGCTGATAAACATGTTTTGTCCTCACTCACCAAAGGCAGGTCATGAGGAAGTTAGGTTTGATATTAGGACAGAAGGGGGGTGCTGTCACTGGACAGGCTAAGGTGGTGAAACAAATAGGGAACAGGTCAGATGTCCTTTCTGGGTGGATTTGATCCTGAATAAAAGAGAATATTTTTGAGCCTTTTAAACCATCCTTTGCTCTGTTTCTGTGAAGCAGCTTGTTCTTAGCATTAGTGACAAGATCCCGCTAAATTCTGGCAGATTCCTTTTCCAGACTTTCTTTTCTCACGCTTAAAACTGCATCATGCTGATTAAAGAATAATTGTCCTCATTAGATAATCAACCTGGTGAGCCATTTGGAACTCAATCCTGTTATTGCTAATGATTTTTTAACTATTCACTAAGCAAGTAAAAGTACAGAAAAAAACTGTAGCAAACCAGAGCATCAACAGAGATATTAGCTTGTCTCACACGGGCACCAATATAATTTTCTTCAAAGGGAAGTGCAAGAAGTCTTGTAGGGAGCTGGCACGAAGACATGCTTTCAGCCATCCTCTTCTGAATTTTCTCTTAATCCTTTGCAATTGAAATGTGGACATTCTCAACATCTATGCAAATCCTTAAGTTTTTTATAAACCTACTTATATCTCAGTATTATCGGCATTCATAACAATGAGTTCTAAAAGTTAATTTTGCACTGTTAGGGTATATTTTTCCTATAGCTTTAAGTATTCCTTTCAGTAGTATTGAATCTTTACTTAGGTTTTCATTTGTTTGAATCATATTTGTTTTGGTTTATTTTTTTTTTAATTTTTGGAAACAAGCAAATATAAAATCAAATCATTCCAACTCCCTATAGATCTTTCTTTTCCTCATCTTTACCCCAGATTGTATGAAATGAGCACCCTTCACACTTTGATTCTCTCTTTACACAAATTGTATGTTTCTGTGGTGGGTCTAACAGCTAAATTCCCACCCAGCCACTCACTCACTCCCTCTGCTTGTCAGAGCAAGGGAAAATATTATGAACCAACAGGAGGGAGAAAGCTCATGGGTTAAGATAAAGACAGGGAGATTGCTTAGCAATTACTGGCAAACCAGACTTGGGGAAAATGAACTTCATTTACTGACAATTAAAATAGATTAATTCCTTCACTCCAGACTGCTCCATCCCCAGCACAGAGAGGAGCAAGAAGACAAGTTGGTCAGTTCATAGTGATTTCTCTGTCACTTCCCTTGCTCTGTGTGGGCTCTCTGTAGGCCTCAGTCCAGAAGGAAATCTGCTCCAGCACAGGTTTTCCACAGGCTGTAGGGAATATCTGCACATCTCCTGGACTGCTTTCTCCTCCGCCTTCTCCGATCTCAGTGATCTCTTTTATTTCTCACTCTTTAACTCAGTCTTTTCTCTGTTGTTGGTTTTAGGGGGTTTTTGTTTAGTTTTTAAAACCTGTTTTCACATACATCAAACAAATCTCCCTGACAGGCTCAGCTTTGACCTGCAGTAAATTCCTCAATCCTGGACAGCTGGATAGCTGGACACTTAGGAAACTGATCCTAAGAGAGACCACCCCTGCAGCTGCTCCTCTTCCCCCACTAAAACTTTGCCATCTACCCCCATGAATGTCATCAGTTACTGTTCAGTGGGTTGCTGATTACAGACTGTTCACTTTGAATGTAAATTATTTGGCATTTTACTACCCTTTATTACAGCCACCTGAAACCTTATTCATAGGCATCTCGAACAATTCTGAATTCCCCAACGTAATTAAGGCAATCACATGTGTCTGGTAAATATTCCTCAACACAAATCAAAGCTGTCCACAGACCAGTAAGAGTAAACAAGGAAATTTTCAGAGAATGCAGCAAGACTGCAATGGATGTTTCCAATGCTGCTCAGAGAAAATACACTTCAGTAAGGTAAGACATGAGAAGAGATATAGCAAGGATGGATAAAGTGCAAGAGAAAAAGAGTGTGATAGTCCCTTAAAGGCATAGGTACACATAATCCTATATGCAGCCATTGTTAGGAGAATTCGGGGAAAAATAGAATTCTGGGACAGACAAATAGGCATGAAAATAAATGAAACATAAATTGTTATTCTGAATCCAGATACCTGTTCTTCTGTACAGTCAGATAAGGAACTCCCATACAGGAAATTATGCAACAGATCCTCTGTGAGGTTGTTTCTTCCCAATTGCATGAAAAGTACTCTAGAACAGTGTTCCAGAGGGAAAAAAGTTTTTAAACCATTTTTGAGCAGTGTCAGCACAGATATTGTTGACAGATCTAATCATGTTTAATTTTTCCTTAAAATATTCTCAGGTAACAGCTACTAGAATTTACTATTACCTTATATTCTCTGACAATCATAGTATTTTTACTCCATATATTAAATTCCTTTTGAATGTCTTCTGTTATCTACAAAAATTCTTGGTACTTTGAAAAAGGACTTAGTTATGTCATTCTTGAAAAGTCACAAGATAGAATTCTATAGCTGATGCAACTCCAAAAGTTCGAAACGTGATTTCAAATATAATAGAAAATTATGTTTTATTTCCCCATCAAATCCAAACTCTTTTATTTATTTTACTACATTTATTTTAGTTCTTCTGACTAGAAATATTATAAGACATGATGTTCATGAGTTAACATTTCATTCCCTTTTTCACATTTCTCTCAGCCTGAAAACAATATTCAGAGTTTCAGCTTTGGGCAGAAGGTTGCATTCTTTTCACTATTTCAGTCAATTAACATAATTTAAAAAACACAATCACTTTCTTATTATAATAAACTCCAGAGCACCTTCAATTCCCATTTCATTTCCCAAATGAATTTCCACCATTCCCCTGCCCCAAGCTGTATTTTGGCTTCAATGGTTTTCATAGGCAATATGCATTTTGAATTTCCAAACTAAAGGCAACCAGTTCTCTTTTGCTATTCTTATAGATTAAGCAACTTAAATCCCTTTGTCGCACTGATTGATGCATGATCAGTCAGCAGAAGCCATCCTTGAGGCACCACAAGAATACATCTTAAGAAATCACCTATAAAAGGAAAAAATCCAGTGATACATTAGCACTGAAGATTTTGCCATTAAAAAATCAGTTGAAATGTGAAACTGAATTGCAAATGCATTTTATGATATCAGATTAGGAAGCAACCAAGAGGTCCTCAAAAGATGAAGCGGAAGATGTAAGGTTTTCTTTGCATAGCGTAATACCCCTGCTGCTTACATTTGCAGAAGGTTAAATTTTGTTACATATCTCTTCTGGCAGGCACAGCTGCAGAGAAGACAAGTCTATAAGAGATAAATACAGAAGTGAATTTGATAAAACAAAACCCCAGCAAATATTTAGCTGCAGAAAAAGAGACATATAATCAGACCTCCTCCCAAGAAAAGGTCAGATACAAGATGAAGACATATGAATTGTTTACCATCTGAGAAAAATTTAATAAAACAATCTGATTTCTTATAAAGCTGCATTGTTGTTACAGCATGACAGTCTGAGAAAACACATGAAACAAATCTATTGTGGTCAAGCTTTTACTTCTTCCCATCACTTTTCAGAGCTTCTTCAGCAACTAAGATTAATGCTGAAAACCACAAATCACATCACCTTCACATCCTCCATATGTGTAGGAGATTTCAGTCTTTACTCTTGTTTTCAAAGTACTGTTGGTATGGACTGTACTTACATAAAAATTGGGGGTGGAGGTGAACTGGGAAGGTCCAGTTAGTGTGGTATCACTGATTTATTCCAAGTGTGACTGTGATACACAACCCAAATACAAATTATACGGCTTTTAAAAAAGAGCTTACTCCAGAGCTGGCCTTTAGGAAGGTTGTGCATCTATCACACAAGAAATTACAGGGTTCCTATGCAGTGCCTCTTAATGACCAGGGCAGCAGTCGTAGAAGTCCATTTCTCCCTGAAATTTAGTCTCATCAGAAAGAAAGTCTGTAAAATTCTGAATATTCATCATCCTTTGACAGCATAATGAGTGAAGCTCTCATATTCATATTTCACAAACATTTGTTGCCAAGTTACAATGATGAAAGCTATTCCACTAGGGAATGCCTCACATTTTGTGTGCTGAACTCAACCCAACAAGCTAGAGCCAAGTCTAACTATTTCTAGTTTTTTAGAAATGAATTCTACTTCTGCAAGTGTTGTCAGATGTGTGAGTAATGCAGGCTAGGTAAATGATTTCTCATTTTTATTAAATGCTGTCATGTTTTCTACTGTTAAACTGCTTTTCTATGCACTTTTCTTGTGTTAAGCTGAAGGGATTCTGCTAATGGAAAGCTGTCCAGAGCCAGAAACAGAAAGTTTAGTATGGCACCCTCTTTTAAAGAGAGGTGATGGGGTAAGAGTAATCTCTGATTATTTTAAACTTCTACCTTTACAAAGATTATCAAACACCACCAATTATTTCACTATGGGTAAATTTTGGCTACATTTCTTCTCTATTTTGTCAGGCATTAGATGTCATTACCTGCAAAAATATTGTAAGGGTCAATATATTGGATTGAACTAAATCCAATATTTTAGTTAAAATGTAATCCATTTACTTATGTCTTTAGAATAATTTAATTTGTTAGCATTATTTAATTTAATTATTTTAATTAATCATGAATATCAAAATATATTCAGAATTTAGACAGAACTCTGACAGAAAAAAATGCTCCATTAGAAAATATAAACCATACAAGATTGCACGTGATGTCCCAAGTTCACAAACTAAAAGGGTTCTGTAGGAGATCTGCTCTGCTCTGCTTTGCTGATGCATAAGTACAGTACATGTACTTTGAATAACATCTGAGGGGGCAAGTAGCATCAGCTAAATAATTTAGATGACAATCTGGGCAAGTTGAATGCCCACAGGGATAATCTGGCTTCACTGTGAGAAACACATTTGATTTTGTATTCTAAATCTAGAAGGAAAAGCTTAGGAAAATGTGGGAAATTGTGTGATGTTTCAGGATGTTGATTATTGATGGATGATAAAACTGTCACTAATTTTATGAGGAAGACTTGATTAACTGTGGAAGCATAGTTTTCCTCCTCACCCTTATGCATTTTCCACATCTATGCCATAAAGTTTATTTTACAAAATGCTTGCAAGTGTTTGAAAACTTGCTCAGCCTTAGAAAAATATATTTGGCCAAAATTTTGAGTACGAATGACATCTGTGTAAACACATCCAAATGAGGCTAATGTGATAAGCAGAGGAGTAGACCTGCTCCTTGTATAAAGTGCTTTGTCTTCACTGAATCCTATTTTCTACCATTTTTATTATATGTTGAGGCTTACAAGAGTAATCTGATGGGCATTGTCTCTTTTGGCTTAATATCAGCTCACACAATTGTTATCAGTTGGCAATGAAAAATGGGAAAAAATGTTTATTACTGATTTTTAAAAGAACAGACCTGAAAGAATTTGCCATGTTAATTATGAACCATGATAATTTCATGCTCAGGATTTGTATCTGTTTCAGTATCCAATCCTCATTAGCTTTCAGATGGAAACAAAATAACAAGAAGAATCCTATGCTCTTTGTTTACTCATATTTTCTAATATTTTCTAAGGATATTTTTATACATAAAAATAGAAAGAGCATGGCTTTTACCAAAGCTAATCTGGCTCTGACTGAGCCAGAGTAGTTTTAAATGTTTGGTTTGTATTAATAATTCCTTATTTTCCTTGATCTACAAAAAGCTCTATGCTCTATTAGGGGATATTGCAGTTAAATGCACTGCTGTGTAATTATCTTGAGCTTAGTTATGTGAGCTCTGTTATTCCTCACACACCAATTGGTCTCCAACACTACCATTATTTTGATATTCATTTTTCTTAAAAATAGTTACTAAATATTCTATTGGTATATCTCCCCATATACTTTTGAAAACCTCTGACAATTAATGAACTACTTTAGATCATTCTTCTTGCACTGTAACAACTTCTCACAGAATTTTAGGAGAAATAAAGTCACTCCTCATAGCTGCACAAGGTACTGCATTTGATGCTGCTGTTCATAGCACTTATACCCATCCTTTTCTTCCTCTTCCCTTTATGGTGACCATTCCCTTCTCTTTTTAGCTTTCTTAGAAATTGTTACACAAAGTGTTCTGCCAGTATTTGAAAATGTGTCTGTATATATAGACAGAGACTGAGTGAAAGAGATCACAGGAAAATATCTTAGTAAGCATTTCAGCTTTCTCCTTGGCATCTGTTATTTGCATTCTTTTCTTGGAAGGATAATATGTTCATCTAGCAGAATATGATTGATTAACCGAGCAGAAGGGATATTTTGTGTGTGTCAGTACTTGGAAATGCCATAGTCTGTATCTATTCTCCTTCTAGTTCCTTTTTTCATATGGCTTAATGCAAAATGCCAATCTTTGCAGTGCCCAGCCATATTCTCTCTAGTTTCATCATCATTCTGGAATATCACCTTTATTTCATAGGATATTTACTTCTTTTCAAATATGAATACTATTTGAATATCCTAAAAATAGGATTGGTTATATAACTCAAGGAAAAACATGTACATACCATTTTGAAAAATATCTTTGTGTGAAAGGTCTTAAAACATTTTCTTGTCAAGTAAGTATTCAGTGGAAAAGTGAGATGAAGATGAAGCTGATTTGTTCATCAACAGAGTCAACATGACACAAGTAGCAACAGTGAAAACCTCTTCAACTAAACCATGAATATTGATCAGTCTCTGCCTATAGATGTGCTTTCCTAGGTTTTCTGAAATTTATTTAAAGTATTCTGGATCTATGAGAAATTTGCTACTAGTTGTCACTCAATTTGACTGTTCTTTTATAATTTTTTTAGAGTAACAGACTTGAAAACAAAGTATAAGTATATATGGATTGTGAATGTGTTTATTCCTCTGTAAAAAAAATTCACCATGATTCCCATGTGGATATGTGTTAATCCAATTTACCTCATTCCTTCAATGAATATACTTATATAAGTACTATATTTATATATAGTATATATATACTATAATATTTATTTCCCTTTTCCAATTTCAGCTTAGATAACTACTGGTTTTAATATAGTCATGTCTAAACTAAAAATTAATAAAATTATGTCTCAATTATTGTATCCACACTACGAGAGATAGTGTGGGCCTACCTGCTACTCAGAGCCAAACATGGCCCTTTCAATTAAAAAATAATAATAAAAAAAATCAATTTGTGGTTAGTACATTCACTTTAAAATCATTCTGGTTTTACAAAGTAAATATAAATCTTAAATATAAAAAATTTATAACTCCCGTATTTCTTAATCATATCTCTGAGAAAGCATTCATGATATGCTTATTTACCTAGGGAAATTATAGGAACTCGGAATAAAATCTTAGGCTGTCAGCTGTCAGTTCTTCAGTATTATAAGCAGTGATTGTCAGAAACACAAATTATTCATATAATTCACACTATAGATTTAATATATTTCACATACACAGCTCGAAAATATAATTGTTTACCATAATTGTTAGGTAAATTGGCAGAGAATTCACTTTGCCTAATGTAAGCCAAGATAATTGTCCAAATAACCATTGGGGTTCCCACTAAAGTCAGTGGAGAAAAAATGGGTTCACCACAGGTTGATTCATCCCATCTGTGCTTCTCATGTATCTTGAGAAGCATTGGAAGGATGAAATGCATTCCAATGTGCTTATCACTTTTCCCTGGTCTGCTACAGCACTTCCTTGCACAGTTTGTCTTGTGGATCACTGAAACTGAGAGAAATTATTTTAACGTTCACTCAACGTGCACGAAAGACAATATTTATATTCTTGAATATTTGTGTGTTTATGTTTTGAAACCCCCGTCCTTCTCCTCTCTGCAGTTAAGATTTGTTTTATTTGAAGAATAGGCATGGATGAAAACTAAAGCAAATTAATATGTCACATGAAACTCTTTGCTTGAATTTTGTGAGATCTAGTTTTTTGTGTTGTCTCTGTCAATTTTTGTTTTATCTTCCTAAATGCTCATAGAAACCAAGCAGCAATGACATGTTTTATATGAATAAGAATTGCTATTGTGCCAAGGGACCATATTCCCAAAATTCTTACAGCAACCCACTGATAGTACAGGATGGGTCTGATCCTTCATAATTCGGATCCCTTTTGCAATTAATTTTCCAGTTTAAAAAAATCCAACCCTAAATATTGAATTATTTCTGTACACAGTACAAAATATTTTCAGTCTGACTTAAAGCTGATTAGACCCAAAAAACAGAGGAGTGGAAAATTCCAAAATTTTCTTTCCTTTCCATATCTTTCTGATCCCAAGTAAGGTTTTTCACATGACACCTGACCTCAAGGTGGATTCACCTTCCTGTTAGATTCAGTAGGAAGTGGTTGTGGTGAGATATATTCAGTCACAGAGAAGAGATGAGCCCTTACCATCGTGGCCCTTGTCATGCAACTGTAACTAAGCGACAGCTCACATTCCTCCTGTCAATGGATTTCAGGCTGATGTGCTACTGAGACTTAAAGGAAAAAAAAGTATATGCACTGAAAAATGCCAAACAATTTCAAATGGAAAAATACTATTAACCATCTACTATTTTGTTAGGATTTTAAGAGGTATTTGAGGACCATTATTTTAATGGAAAACCAGTTAAATGGCTGCAAAGTTTGAATAGCAAGATCAACACAAAAAAGCTTGAGATCCAAGCAAAATTAAAAATAAATTCTTTTCTAACAAACAAGTACAAAGCACTGTCACCAAGTTGCAAGCCACAGACAGGATATGCCACTGTCTGGCCCATGAAGGTGTCCTGCAGGCAAATCTGCACCCAGCCACAGGTAGGTGGTAACTGTAACTGGTGGTACAGCCACAGATGTCTCTTTATAAACTCAGTCAAGAACCTCTCTTGTGTTAACAATTCATATATAAAACTGAAAAAGTCAAATTGTCTAGTGTTCAATTGACACCTTTACTTCTGCTCTACTAATTAGCTGCAATTAATACATCTTTCTTTGCTTATCCCATGTTATTTGGTATCTCCATCAGTGACTTGGATTAGATTGGAAAAGCTTTACCTTTTTTGGTAAAAGGTTGGAGATGACACAGAGGTCGAGGCTGTAATCTATAAAGAAGATGATGGATAACTGAAGAAGCAGCACTTTGGGATCAACAGTTAGATGTAATGCTTTATTTAATATGTGCAAATAGATTGTTGAAATTAAATTTATTATCTGCAAAACCATTCAATTTAAAGGGCGAAAAATCGCTCTGGAAAGAAAAATCTTAGAGAACAATTTAAAAACCCAGGAAACCTGGATTTGCATATGATCGGTTAGCAAATGCTCTTGACTGAGAGTGAGCTCTCTGTAAAGTATAAGGTATTTTCCTTGATGTGGGTACCATGGGAAAAAACTATTTGCATTTCATGAGCAACAAAAATTAGAAATTATTTTGGAAGAGACCAATGGGGATGAGGTGCCAGTGTCTTCAATTGAGACGCTCAGACCTGCCTGAGTTTGCATTGGCAAGTACTAACATGTGAGTTGTAGAAATGAATCTGCAGAACAATACAGCTAGTGCTGGGCATTACAAATCCACATTACAAATGGATGACAGTTTTATCTAATGCTACTTCCAGTCTGGTCCTGTTTTTTGCATGCTCATAAGCGACAGGGTCAAATCAAAAACTCTCCTGAAGCACATATCACCCAGATTTGGATCCATCTAGAGTCCAGTCTGTGCAATTAAAGGCTTTGTTAAGAGGAGAAGCCAGGAGTATTAAGTGGGAGTGACAGCTGATTTCCTTCAAAACAGCACTTTATGTCAAGTAAAACACATTTGGTTTATCTATAGACACAAAAGCATGAGATAGCTTGATGCCTTTGTAAGAAGCCCTTGTGGACAAATCATTTGAAAGCAGGAGGTTCTCGTGTATAATTAACCAAGGTAATACATCCAGTGCCTGGAAATTAAAATTAAATATGCTTAATATGGAAACAACTAGATAGGTACGAGATAGGAATGTCCATGTCACCTGTGGCTACAAATGACATACACAGCAGCTGGAACAGCTTCTACAGTGGATTCTCTACCACTTAAAAGACTTTGGGCTGGGTCTTCTTAAAAAGTATTAATTGGGGTTTGTGACTGAATTCTCATCTCCACAAATAGAGAGGTGTACAGAAAAACAGTGACAAACAGGGTAGTCATCATAACCAAGGCTGTCACAGGAGGGTGACCTGTGCACCCAGTGAAGAAGGCCCCTACTGCCATCTGTGTTGGAAAGTGTTTCTCTATGTCATATCTGATCTATGCATGTATATGTGTGCTTTTGGGAATGCCAGATCACCTTCAGTGCTGGCTGGAGCATGGAGCCTCATGTTTACAGGCTGCCAGATTCAGTGCCTAACAGTATAAGGCAATTTTAAAAAATAATAAAAAATTACAAAATTAATAATAAAAAATGCAGTGTTGACTTTGACCCCTTTAAGGATGTATGAAGAGGGTGTTTATATTAATATCTTCCCTCCAGTTCAGGCCTCATGCCACAGACTTCAGTAAAAAAACCACTAAGTACCAGCTGCTCAGAAATGAAGGTGGGAATTGATACATAGCTTAGAATTTCCAAAGGGATCTCAGTGTGATGTGAGCTGGTGATGTTTATGCAATCAAATACTGTAAAAAATCCTATTAGTCCCTTACCCTCCCTTTCAGGTCCCTCCCTTCTCTCTTGCCTTCCATCTCTTGGCCATAACCAAATAATGAATGCATAAACCACTATAGTTGAAGAATTACTTATTGCCACAAATTCTTAGCTTGCACTTCTCTATTTTTCCTATTGTGTTCATAACAGACATTTATTATTTACAAGTAATTTGCCCTGGTTTGTATAATAAAACTAGTTCTGACTACATTTCATTCCTTGAGAAGACCTTAAAATATTTTTTTGCTTCCTCTTAAGCTCCCCATGAACATAATGTGGCATTTCATTAAAAATCAGTGAAAAATTTGTTAACATTTTTCAAAAATCCAGTGAAGTACATAAGAAACTTGTGCATTTATCAGAGACAAGAAATAGATTTCAATACTCAGAATGTTCTGCTTACAAAATTAACACCCATGACATTTTTAAAAATTAAAAGAAAACAATAAATACAACAGAAACAAATAAACAAACAACCCCAAACAAAGCAAAGAAACAAAGAAATAAACATACAAAACCAAGAACCCCAACACCTGATAAAACCAGACTTTTACTTCAAGCTTTATTCTGGAGCTTTATGTCCTAAAATATATTTGGGG
>VYXD01000887.1:357612-433547 GCA_013397195.1 Hylia prasina | reverse complement strand
GCCACACGTGGCCACAGAAAGGGGGCGTGAGGGGGGGGGGAAGAAAAAAAACAAAACCGAAAAAAACCCCAAACCACCTCCTCATCCCCATTTCCTCTTATTGAATACAAAAGGTCTCCAAGTGGTCAACAAAGCTGTAGGTGAGTACCTATTGGTTTTCTGAGATTACATGAACCCCACTTCACAGATGTCTGAGACAGGGTATCCAAAGCCAGCTGACACTGATAGATGCACACCCTGGTCTGTTATTGCTGTGACACGTTCTGGTGAGCTATGGGTGAGCTCAGCGGAGCTGCTGCCTGGTGAAAAAGCCGCGGGATTCCCTGTGGAAGGCAGACCCCCTCCAGCGGGTGCCGCAGAGCCGCTGCCTCAGCAGCTGCTGCTCGCATGCAGGAAGGTGTTTGTTCTGTTACAGGCGCTCTGTCCTGCAGCAAAAGAAGGGAGCTGCTCTGTCCTAGGGAATATTTGCTCCGTTTCCTCCTGTATGAGGTAACAGGACCCAAACCTCACTCAGCTCTGCAAACTGGAGGAAGACGCTCTTTTGCATGGGGCAGCTTGTCTCTTCGTGAGGCAGGGGTTTCCAGTCCTCACATACCTCTTGCTTTACTTCCCCTGCTTTGATTGCCATTTTTCTGCCTTGACAGACCTTACACTGCTGGCAAGAGCACTCTGATTTCTGGTATAATATAGCCATGGAATTATTTAGGTTCAAAAGAACCTTCAGTGTTTACCTGTTCCAACCCACTGCTCGAAGCAGAGCTAACTAGATCAGTTTTCTCAGGCCTGTATTTCACTGTGTTGAACATTTCCCAGGGTGGTTCTCTTCACACAGTCTCTTGAGGTCCACAATTTGACCCCTTTCACAGTAAAAATATTTTTCATCTTGTCTAACCAGAAAATAATGTGCCTTTGTGTCCTCCCAGTGTATAGTTGCAGAGAGCACTAAGGTCTCTCCTGAAGCTTCTCCTCTCCAGGGAGAACTGACCCAGCTCTTCAGCCTGTCCCTGTACATTGTGTGCTCTGTCCCTCTCCCTGGTCAGCATGGTGGCCTCCACTGCACTCACTGCAGTGTATCAATATCTTCTTTGCACTGGAGAGCCTAAATCGAAATCGAAATTGAAATCGAAATCGAAATTGAAATTGAAATCAAAATCAAAATCAAAATCAAAATCAAAATCAAAATCAAAATCAAAATCAAAATCAAAATCAAAATCAAAATCAAAATCTAAATTCAGCCCTCCAAATCTGCCTCAGCAATGCCAAATAGAGAGGGGAAAGCTGACCTTCCTGGACCTGCTGGCTATGGGATTTTTTATTTTGGTGTGTAACTGAAAGCCAAGTCACTCTTTTCTTTACCAAAGAAGTGTCCTTTATAGCTTCAAGAAAATGATAAAGCAGAGATAGTTTTGACTTCCAGTGCCCACAGTTTTTGCAACTTCAGTACCAAGGATTTCATACATTGGTGGCAATCACAGGATCACAGAATATGCTGAGTTGGAAGAAACCCACAAGGATCATTGAATCCAACTCCTGGCCCTGCACACCATTCCCAAGATGGTGCTCAACCCATGTGCTCAACAGGTCCTTCTAATTCTTTCCTCTGCCTAGGCTGTCACACATCCAGCCCTCACAGAGCTATCTTCCTTCTTTCTTTTTGTCTTATCCCTTTCCTTCTTGAGTGTCCCTAAATCATTACTTCCTTGATTCATACAGGAATCATGGAACCCGAGCCCCCAAAAAATAAATAAATACAGTGGAATAGCTGTATTGTAAATCAAGGTTTTATGACACTTTTCTCATTTTCTCATGTTGGGTTTCATGAATAAAATTCAATTTTAATTAGAAATGTTTCTGTATTTTCTTCTGTTTTAAACTCGAAGGCAGATTTGAACTTCTCACTGAAATAAATTTAAGTAAACTGCCTTTGTAATCATTGATGCCCTAATCCTCTGACAGCCTTTCATAAAACATCTTTTTCATTCTTCTTGACTGTCATCTCAGCCACCAAGTAAGGACACACTTTATAAGCATGCATTTCATTTTTGGAAAAAACTGGAAATCTATGAGTTTAGCAACATAGGCATGATGACATTTGTGATTTGGTCCCAGGAACAAAAAATGGTCTCCTGTGTCACCTAATGTTGGAGGACAGAAGCAGCAGTGAATCCCCAAAGAGAAGAAAGTGCATTACAATCCAAGTGGCAGCAAGAATAACTTTTCTAGGACTTTTCCTGCCTCAAAATAGCCAACCAAGCAATCACACAGAAAAAAAAAATTAGGTTCACTTAAAATATGAAACTGTGATGAAATTTTTTTTATATAGGGCAGCTTACTCTGAATATGTTTCCACTAGTTCTATCAGCCTTTGTATTTGTCCTCAACCCCCTAATAAGAAATATCCTCCAACTTTGCTGTTTCACATGCTGGTACTGTTTGTCTTTTCCTCTAAATGAGTAAGTTTCCAAGACTGTTTCGAGAGCTCTCCTACCCTTTCTTTTCCATTTCAGATGATCTCAGTGATGAGTCAAAGGGTCTTTTCTGAGTTCGTTGTTCCCAACTGAGAGCAGAATTTGTCTGACAGAACTTGTGATTTTAGAGTAATAATTATAATTTTTGGGTCATGTTTCATAATCAGTTATTTAAATGATCTTCAGTTTTGCTAGCACCTTTGAATTTTTACTTGTTATTATCATAGAACCATAGATTAGTTTGGGTTGGAAGGGATGTTTGGGTTGGAAAGTAGCTGGTAGGAGACAAAAAAACTTATTTATTGAAAGCAAAATGCAGCAATTCTTACCTAGTAACATGGTCTGTTTGGTCTGTTTTGAAGATTGTCATATATATGAAATATATAAAGAAATTTACATGAGATACATTTCCTTACAGGGAAAAAAAAAGAAAAAAAAAGGAAAAAAAAAAAAGAGGAGAAGGAATGTAATTCCTAGTGCTAACAACAGAGTGCAACTGTAAAATTCAGCTGGAGGTAATTCACATAGGAATTGAGAGACCAGTTCAATACCCACACAAGACAAAATTCAGTACAAGAAAGAGGTGAAAGAAAGGTCATAGCCAGCACTTACAGAATAACCTGTCCAAAGGCAAGTTTCCTTTTAATCAGTATCATTGATTAAATCTGCAAAGCACAAATGTTTTTACTCCTTTGTAAGATGTGCTTTTCTATTTTAGTCGTGTGTGGTCATTGCCAGTCTAAATGTAATAGCCATTCTGTTAGGCTGTTACCTCAGTGGTACTCAGCAACAACATTTATATCATTATTTCTGTGGTTTCTTCTCTTTTTTTTTTTTTGTTTTCGGGGGGGGGGGGGGTTGGTTGTTTTGGTTTGTGTTTTTGTTGTTTTTGTTTTGGGGGGGTTCAGAAAGGAGAAAAAATATGCACTGAGTAAATTTTGGTTATTGCAAGCTTTGTTTAGTGCAGTATTATGTCTGCCCACACTAATTTTAAAGGGAGGACTAAAAATCCTTGCTGACCATCTCTGAAATTTTCCTTTTTATTTTTATCTGGAAGTGAATTCTTCTTACCTGGATGTGAACTCTTTCACCATTTTCTTGAGAAGCAGATATATTTACTTTCAGCTCTTCTGTCCTGTGAAGTAATTCACAGCTACTGGAGAGTAGTCAGGAAATATCAATTTTCAAGTATGATTACTTAAAAGGTAAAATTTGACAGTTTCATAGATACCAATCTGACCTCCACAGCTGCTTTGCAGAGAAGTTGACCTGCATGTGAAGCCAGATTTAAAAACAAAAACCACTGGTGAAATTGAAAGCTAAGAATTTAGCCTCTGGAATGGGCAGCTGAAAAGTTTAACTCTTTACTGCAGCTGCTGTTAGAGTCAGAACAGGAAAAGAAAAGGGCACTGAAACACAGCTTGCCAAACTAATGAGAGATGGCAATAGCACAAATGGAGAAAAATATAACTGAGCTCTGGGTAAAACCCAAGAATTACCAGTGTTTTGCCCTACGCAGCAGATTGCACAAATGGAAAGGGTGCAAATGTTAATGGAATATGTGATGAGGCATTTAATGAAGATGTCAGTCCTTTTTAAAAGTGAAATCTCTACCCCTTGCTTATTTACACATCTTTCTTTTTAAAAAAAAAATAAAAATTTGCATTTCTTTTTATAGTGTCAGTATTGTTTTATCTCTCCAAAACATACAGCGTAGTTAAAATAAGACAGATAGATTCAACTAATAAATGACAATACAAAAAGCATTGTGGAACCATTATTTTTCTTTTTCTTTTTCTTTTTTTTGGTGGCTTATCTTCTTTTGTATTTTCCATTTAGTTTATACACAGTGGAATATTTTTAATACTTTAAAGATTTTATTGTTTACATGAAAGATCAAGTGAAATACTCCTCATGAGAGGAATGAAATTCTCAGTTGAGGACTCTTATTTCAATGGAATCATCAACTCAACATCTGCATCCATCATATACTGTTCTGAACCAAAGTGAGCTAATGGGGAGCACCAAGATTAGGGGCAGCCTGGGCTGCAGGGATCATGTATTGGTGGAGTTTGCAGTCCTGAGGGATATGACTCAGATAAGGGGTAAGGTTAGACCTTTAAGGAAAAGGCCTTTAGGAAGGCAAAATTCCAGCTCTTCAAAGGTCCCTTTGGAAACCATCCTTGGGAGAAAGTGAGTGGAACTGAGCTGGTAGACCTTTAAAGAAGTCTTCCACAGAGCAGAGCTAGCAATTCCCAGGAGCAAGATATTGGGCAAGGAATGCTAGAAACCATCATGGCTGAGTTGGAGACTGCTGGTGAAATGAAGAAGAAAGAAGCAAATGCACAGGAGTGGAAACAGGGACAGGTGACCTGGGTCAGAGTACAGAGATAATATTCTGTTTTATAGGAATCAGGTGAGGAAGGCCAAGGCCAAAGCTGGAACTGAACCGGGCAATGGACACAAAGAAAAATGAAAAGGGTTTCTTCAGGTATGTTAACCAGAAAAGGAAGGTCAAAGAAGGTGTACTCCTCCTTCCCAATAAATAATGCTGGAAAACTGACAATGATAGATGAGGAGAAGGGTGAAGCACCCAGTCTTTTGCCCCAGTCTTCAATAGTAACCTCTCTCCCCACAGCTCTTGAGTGGATGGACAGCAGGATGGGGACTAGGGGAGCAAAGTCCCTCCCATTATAAATAAAGATGAGGTTCATGATTACCTGAGGAACCTGAATGTACTTAAGTCTATGGGAGCAAATGAGATTCATTCCAGAATCCTGAAAGAATTGGCTGATGTAGTTGCCAAGACACTCTTCATGATATTTGAAAAGTCATGGCAGTCACGTGAAGTCAGGTAACGGGAAAATGGGAATCATCATATCCATTTTTTAAAAAGAGGTAGAAAGGAAGACCCTAGGACATTCCAACCTGTCATCCTCACCTCCGTGCATGGGAAGATCATGGAACAGCCCCTCCAAGAATCTGTCCTAAAGCACATGGAGGACAGGAAGGTGATTCAAGATAGCCAGCATGGCTTCACCAAGGGCAAGTCCAGCCTGACCAACCCAGTGGGCTTCTATGATGGAGTAAGTACATGCATGGACAAGGAATGGCTACAGAGGTCATTTATACATCTCAGTCCTGATGGACAATGGTGCCAAACAGTGTCCCCCAGGAGTCTATACTGGGACAAGTGGTACTTAATATCTTCCTTAATGACACAGACAAAGGCACCTGGCACATGCTCAGCAAATTTGCAGATGACACCAAGCTGAGTGGTGGGGTGCCAGGATGCCATTTACAGGGACATCATTACAAGCTTGAGAATTGGTCCCATGAGAATCTCGTAAAGTTTAAATACATCAAATGCCAGGTGCTGCACTGGGGTCAGGAAAACTCCTGGTATCAATACAGGCTGGGGGATGAACAGATCCAGAGCAACCCTGCCAAGGGATGCTGTGGGTGAGAGGCTGGACATGACCCAGCCATGCGTCCTTCCAGCCCAGAAAGCCAAATGTGTCCTGGGCTGCATCCAAAGCAGCGTGGGCAGCAGGTGAGGGAGGGGATTCTGCCCATCTGCTCTGCCCCAGTGAGACCCCACCTGCAGGCTGCATCCAGCCCTGAGTCCCCAGCACAGGAAGGACATGGACCTCTTGAAGTGAGTCCAGATGAAGGCCATACATGTGATTAGAGGGATGGAGCACCTTCACTGTGAGGAAAGGCTGAGGAAATTGCGATTCTCAGCCTGGAAAAGAGAAGGGCCCAGGGTGACCTTAATATAGCCTTCTGAGGAGCCCACAAGAAAGATGGCAAAAGATTTTTTACAAGGGCATGTAGTGACATGACAAGGGGGGATGTTTTGAGGTGGAAGAGAGTAGGCTTGGTTTAGATAGTAGGAGGAAATATGAGAGTGATCAGACATGGGAAGAGGTTGTCCAGAGAAACTGTGAATGCCTCATTCCTGGGCATGTTCAAGGCCAGGTTAGATGGAGCTTTAAGCAACCTATTCTAGTGAACAGTGTTCCTGTCCATGGCAGGGGAGTTGGAACTGGATGATTTTTAAGGTCCCTTCCAATTCAAACCACTCTATGCTTCTATGCTGTGAAGATAACTGTCTTCTCCATAGGCTATATAATCAACCCAGACAGATAACTTACTCTTGGCCTCTAAGTAAGTTGCTGAAGTTAGGTGAGACTGATTTGCCTTTTTAATTCTGTTCCAAAGGACTTAAGCTCATTTTCAGTTCAAATCATTTTCAAAGCTCTTTTTATTTGGAGAGAATCTGACCCACCCCTCTGAATATTAGATCTTTCTAAACATAATTGACTGTCATCTTTTTATTTGTAACTGCCATTTTATGAATTTTAAAAAACACACATTCTTCTTAGACTAATTACTTTGAATAGCCTACTTAATTTCACTATAGCATCATGTTCCCTAGCAACCTATTCTAAGCCTGCCAAGCATGCTTCCGTACCAAAGAGTGTGTGGAGGAAATTAAGTCAACATCAGTGCTGCTGCTTCAAGTTACATTTCAAGAAATGTTCTGTCTTTCAAATGAATCCTCAAAATGGCCTCACAACTCCCTGTCTCCATCAAAAGGTATATTACCACACATTATGCAATTAGATAGGTAGGAATCACCTATAGCTGAGCCATAGTTTAGAAAGACAAATTCCAGAGTTTCTAATCATAATCAGTGTATCCTTGTGTAGTTTTTGAAGAAGTTTAAACATTTTTGTGGCATGCTCAATTGGTCTAACATCATGAAAAAGCATTTTGTGACAATTCAGAATGGTACTTTTTCAGAAAACCTTGGGTGTGCCCATATTTTTCATTTGGTGCCCTGAAAGTGTAGAGCTGAGGTGTGATTTTGCTTGGTGCTTAATCTTGTGGTATGGCTTTTCTCTCTTGGTGAAACCAGAGATGGCCGAATACATGGAAGTACTGTCAAGGCTCTCCGTTTTCATTAGCACTGCAACCCCTTGTAAACAGTTTGTGCTGTTAATTGGCATTTGGTGAAGAGAGAAGGAGACAGCCACGGAAGTAATTTTCTAAGAGAAGCGGCTAGCAGCTTCCTCCATGCTGGACAAAACCAGTCGCTGGCTGGTTCTGAGAACTGGCGCATTGTTAAACCACTAGGAAAGATAGAACTGCCTCTGTGAGATTCACATTTTAAAACGAACAAGCCCGGGAAAAGCTCTCTTGCTTTCCAGCTTTTGAAGAGAGAAGTTCTCTGCCCCTCCGGGCCTGGTGTCCGGGCGGGAGAGGAGAGGCCGGGGGCCCCGGCTGAGGCAGGGCCATGGCCGCTCACACCTCCCTACACAGAGCCCTGCCCTGACGCCGGCCCGGGCCCAGTCTGAGCCCGCCGGGCCCCGGCAGCAGATCCAGGCCAGGCTGGGCCGTGGTGTGAGCTGCTGAGGGTCTGCCTGGCTGTTTCCTGCTGCCACTGAGTTCCCACACAGGCCCCTCAGCGGGGCCACCAGAGTCATACTGCTAAAAGAACCATCCAAGTGCCCCAGGAAATTCTGCAGCCGAAATCAACCATGAGCTTCCGAGGCCACTGCCCGGCAGGAATCCCATGACCAGCAGCGAGAAACCAGTCCCTGATGCAAGGTCTGGGTAAGATTAACTCTTACTGCACGGATGAGACTTGCAGACCTTCAATCCTCTCCTGAATGAGAGAAAAGGACAGTGAAGACAGGGAGAGGACAATATGAAGACACCAAAGTCATTAAAGAAGGAGTCAAATCTCAGGTGGGAGGAAAATGAGGAGATGCCTTAGTCTTGGGCTGAAATTCTTTTGTGAGGCCATGGTGATTGACTATGATATACTAGAATATCCTGGTAATACATGAAAAAAGCATGGAGGGATAGAATGTTCAAACTGTAGACATGAGCAAAGGCATCCATGCTGAAGCAAAGCAGATGTTGAGGTAGCTGTGATCCAAATGAGAAGCTTGAACAGAGAGAGATAAAGAGTGATGAAGACCCTTTGCCCTCAGGGAAGGAAGAAGAAGACCTCTGTTCCCAGAGATTAAGATGATTTCAGAGATAGATGAAGATCTTTTCTTCTAAACAGCTCATCCTTAAAAGTATGCCCCATTAGCAAAAAATTGAGCCCTCAAAAGCAGTTGTGGGGAAAGCTGTAAGTTGAGGGGAGGGACATTCACATGGCAAACAGATTTCCATCTCTGGGGTGGCTGATTCGTCGTGACATTGAAGCCACAAAAGAACTGTTTCTTGTAGAGAAGTTTCCATGGCACGGCAAGACAGACTCCTTTCCCTCAGGGAACTGATGAAAGACTATGCTAGAGGTGGTAAACTGACTGAAAGTCCCAGGTTTTGTCTCTGTATATTGTCAGTGGAAAAGACAATAAGGTTGTGGGGGGAGGAGAGCTGTTCTGAAGGTTTATTCTGATTTCTTATTATTTTTCTTTTTAATTCTGTTAATCAAGTTTTCTTTATACCCTTTAAAGTTTGTGCCTGCTTTGCTCTCCTTTTAAATCTTCTCTCGCAGAAGAAAAATGAGTAAATAATTTTAATGAGGGCACTGGCATTTGACCAGCCCTAGACCTACCACACAGTTCCTTTTCTCTGAGGCCTGGAAAGAATTTCAGTGCTGGCAAAGACACATCCACAGAGAAGATACCAGTGTGTATCACGACAAACTGAAGCCCTCTCCTCACATCCCTGTGCCCCACCAGCTGGTACAGGCACACATAGTGTGTTTGGGGATCAAGTGAAGTGGAGGAGAATATCCTTTATACCCAAATCAAAACCTGGAAACTATACCTTCCCCAACACTTGCTCAAAAGTTTTGGAAGATTTTATAAATGTCGTCCTCCTTGCTTTTCCTTGTAATAAAAAAAAAAAAATAAAACCCCCCATCATTAAAATGAGAAATTAATGTTAAGGACAGCCTCAACTCAACTGATATGTCACTTTAACATTTACTGGAGGCATTTTACATTTTTCAGAAAACATGAAGAAAAAAGCCATTGTATTAAATATTTCTTTAGGAATACCCTTCTTCAATAGATATTTTCTATGTGAAAGATAACTCTTTCACAAAACTGTTAATTCTGCCCTCGCTTTCCTTTGCATGGCATTAACAGGGAATAAAAGCACACCTTATTTCTAGACTGACTCATTGAGACAGGGAGAGCCTTGAGGTGTTGCACCATTGAGGATTCATCACCAGACAGGCAGCACAGGCTGTACCCACACCTACTCCTGAGGCTGCCCTTTTGGGACTGCAGACAGGGATGAACTTCAGTGGGAAATGCACTGCAGAGACACAGGTGGCAGTTGATCCGAGTGTGTTGTACAAAGTCCTGATGTGCTAACCCTTATGTGCTAGGCAAACAAATTCATCCTATAGTTAGTTTGAGGAAGAACTACACTGTTCTAATTATATTTGTGTTTTAGTTTCTTCTCAAAATATAAATTTATTAACAAATTTTCATTGTTCTCTAGTTCTTTGCATCACTTCTCCAACAATCTCAATTCCCATTTTTGTTCTCTCTGATAACAAGATAAAACCCAGGACATATTTAGAATATGAAACACTTGACTTCTCTTAGGCTGACTATTTAATAATAACTGACACTGTATTAACATCTTTTTCTGAAACCTAAAATGTCAGAGCTGTTTTAATCTTTCAGAGTCACATTAAAAAAACCCAAAAAACCAAAAACCAAAAACCAAACCAAACCAAACCAAACCAAAACAAAACAAAACAAAAAAACACCAAACCCAAAACCAACGAAACAGCAAAACATTGCCTTGAAATATTTATTTCACTCCTTCTAATTTCCCAGTCTTAATCCTGCATCAGATTGTACCGATTAATCTTTTGGGATATATCTAACCCTACAGTATTGAAAAGCATCAGATTCAAGGCCATGCCAGTTTAAAGTCGAGCTATAAAACTACAGGAAGTAAAAGGCAGCTTAATCTTCAGCAAAAAAAATAAATAAATACACTTCCATTTGCTATTGAGGACAACAAGATAATGCAGTGGAAGCGACATCCTATGAATCCAAACCCTTTTTTGCCTTAATTAAACAAAATAGTTTAGCCATAACCTGGCCCTGTTTCAGGGCTTTACTGGACCCCTCCACTTCTGAACTGTGTCAGTTCCTTTTCTCAACAATCATAACTTGGATGAATGGGAACTGCTGGACAAAAGTCAGGAAAACATATAACAAAGATTAATCTTACAAGGACTGAATTGTAGGACCCTCCAGTGCAGTGGGTCTGAAAGTTTTCCTTATCTTATATGTCAATTCAGGATTCTAAATCTAAATCTAAATCTAAACCTAAATCTAAATCTAAATCTAAATCTAAATCTAAATCTAAATCTAAATCTAAATCTAAATCTAAATCTATTTATTTATGTTGCAATAATCACCTCTGGGAATAAAACAATTGTCTTGCATTTTGCAATTGATATTCTAGTGCTATGCCAAAAGCTATTCCAGTGCCAACAGTTAACCCCAAGCATCTATGATTTCCCAACACCAAGGCCGCTGTAAAATAAATAATTATTTTTGTGATGTAATTGTTATCTCAGAAATCATCAATGACACTTAGTCATTTGATTTAGTTTGGAGGATAGTCTTTGCAGTACAAATCAAACAGAAACATTTCTGTCATGAGATTAATAGTGCAAAGATGAGCTGTCTTAAAGATTTAACAGATTATTTTCAATTACATATTGAATATTTTTCATTTTATTGTCATTCTCCTAGCAAATTAAAAGGTAAGGGAAGCGAACTTAAGCTG
The DNA here is from genome assembly GCA_013397195.1 of Hylia prasina. Classification (NCBI taxonomy): domain Eukaryota; kingdom Metazoa; phylum Chordata; class Aves; order Passeriformes; family Sylviidae; genus Hylia; species Hylia prasina. The sequence continues at coordinate 422,289 of VYXD01000887.1, read as the reverse complement.
GTGCAGTTGTACTTAAATTTTCCTTCCATTATTGCATAGTGTAATTAGCACCTAGGCTTTAAAATCAGACTTCTCCTTCTGTTCTCAGGAGGGTCTAATAGATGATAAACTTTTGCAAATATGGTTATTTTTACCGAATAGCATTTTTTAAATAAAGTAAAATATGCCTCATAAGGATCATTTTTACTTCTTAAAAAAAAGAAACACTGCAATAAATAGATGAAGATGGCACTAATTCCAATTTCATGTTGAACATTTTTTTGCTTAACCAACTATAAACAATCTCAAGTGCTAGGAATGTTTCTGCCTCTGGAAAGCTGTGTTTAACTGAAAATTAGTTTTCTGTGTAAGAGGTAATATTTAATTAGCCTTTGCTAACTTGCCATGCAATAACAATGGCTTTTCCTTCCCATGCCACTGTGACACAGCTTTTGGCCTTTCACTTGCTGACCCAGATTTGGGCTTAGCCCGACAGACCAAGCCTTGAAGCAGTTTACATAGACATTGCTCTATGGCTTAGAGTCTTAGTATACCTAAGGAATAATTCTTCTAGTGATTAATAATCTTTCTAGATTTTCCTATATAAGAGGGATGTGTGATAGAAAGAAAGCCAAAACTGTATAGCCGGAGGAGTTTCTGAATGGGATCTGTAGACCTTGAATCTCATTAGGTGTCAGACATCTGCAATAGCAACCAAACACTCAGCATGGCCTAATGAAATCACCCTGGAACTGGAATATCAAAGGATCATGCCATTTTTCAGATATCTAATAGACTCTAATGCTAATTTGGGAAATAAAGGATTTCTGTAAATGTTAAGGGAGTAAAGCATCAAAATTTCATCAGACTTTTAAGTGATCTAAAAGGGAACATATTTATCTAAAAATTTCAAGTTAATTATAAGTTTGCATATTTTTAAAGAATGCCTTATTTCCTTGTTTATATAATAAAAGGACCACAGGTTTTTATCTGTTTTTAATGCTTCAATATTGAAACAAATCTTACTGCAGGAGCCTTTCCTCTGACACTTGAAGACAACACTAGGTAATATGGCCTCTTGCCCAAGTGCACATTCTAATGGATGGGAGGACACTTGGCCTTATATTCTGCCTTAGGTCATTACTCTCAGATTTTACCTCCAATGGTGCTTACATGAGATTTTCCTTCCTAAATCACATCAGCACATCAACTCCTTGATAGGCTGCTCTCTGGTATTCCAGTGAGAAATCACCTCATACCTCAGGAGTCTGAATCCTTTCAGAGAACTACTGCAAATTTGGCACATGTACCTTCTTTCTGACAGGATAAATAATTCAATAGAATATTCTCTGCATTATGCATTCAAGAGAGTTCAAGTCATATCCATTATTCATTGGGTGCTATTTAGCCAGCTCTATCATTGACTAACTTACATTCTGTCACTTACCTTAACATTCATTTCAGCACTTAATTTATTCCTTAATGGTTATCTCATAATTACATTAACTAAAGCTGTTATATAAAGCAATGATTGCAATGTTTTGCATTTCTGTTTTTCCCTCCACAATCAATATATTTTAAAATGTTCTACAATTTTCTAGGCTGGTTTTCTTTAGGTCTTTAAAAGTCCAAAGATGACAAGAGAGTCATCAATATTTTCAACAGAGAGCAAATTCATGGAAAATTGTAATTTAAAAGAAGCAAAAGTTATTCACAAAATTACATATAAAAATTACACAAAACTGATATTGAAAAAGATAGCAACTAAATTTCATTATTTGAATTCTTCTTCCACATTTTGAAATGTATTTTTTCATGTTATAATAGCCAGAGTGGAAAGAGCGAAAAATGATTAAACTGCATTAAATACCTTGAAAATAAAAGAACAACAGATGGAGTTTAATGGGGGTTATTTTATGAAACTTCATGAAGATAAGACAATCTTTCTAGAAGTAACTGTTTACCAGATCATTAGCAAAAGTTTTTCAAAGGAAGAAATCCAGAATATTTAATCCTATTAGCATTTGAGAAACTTTTCATCAGATAGTGGAAAACAGTCATCTGCAAAGGTCAGACTTTAGCTTCATTCCTCCCCTGATATTTTCAATAACACAACTTTTGCCAAAAGTAGACTTGTGGTATCTGTGGGCTGATACAAGTTTTTCACGGCAACTACTGTGTTAGTCTCAATCAGAAGTCAAAGAAGCTCCAGATCTCACCCAAGAACCACTGAGTTTTTGCTACCTTGTCTTAGATCACAGCCCCATCTTGTTGGCAGCAAAGCACTCCAGTATGGAAAAGTGTCCTCCCCCTAATCACCAGACACAGAGCTTTGGCAATTAACTGTTCTGACTCAATGAACAGACAAAACCTCCTTAGAGACAGTTCTTGCTATCTGATGACAGACTTCTCTGGAGGATGAGTTACTCACTGAAGATGCTTCACTCTTCCACAAACTACTCAGGCTGACAGCTTAAAAGACACCTTATTTTAATTACACATTCTTGCAGAGGACTGCACAGCACAAATTCAGCTTTTCTGTGTTTCTGCCTTAGTGACATCACGGCTTCAGGAGACCTCTTATCTTCATTAAGAAGCAAAGGTTTCCTTTTAAAAATTCTTATTTTAATGTTATTCAACATAGTTACCTAAATCATAAATAGAATATTCAGTCATGGTGGAAAATATTAATGACCACTAAATTTCAGCTTATAAAATTTGTAATGTTAATCAATTTATGCAAGCATTGCACCTTTGGTCATGCCAAAACCTCCCTGAGATAGTTTGGTCATTCAGTTTTCAATGCCAATGTAGAAGTTTTCAGTGCCATATTAGTCCACCATTGCTAGTCAGTGTTTTTGAATGCTAACTTGTAGTTGACCTGCATTATAGAAATACATTTAAAGGGATAAAATACATCATTAAATGACTTTAAACATGTTAAAGCAGCTCCTTTGCTGTTCAATTCAAGTACAGTTTTATATATCCCCTTTTATGTTAGCATGCATTTTTTCCCCTCAACTGGCTTATAATTTATTCAAAAATATGTTCAACATTTTTTAAATTATTATTAAGCAACTATATAGAGCAGCTAAGTGGAAAACTCACACCTACAGCTCAACTGACAAATAATTTTCCCCTACTCATCATATTACTGTGAAAGAATGTTCATTTTTATTTACTTAGAGTGAGTTTGACCATTTGCTCAGAAGACAAAGCTGTCCTGCAAAAAGAACACTGTGCTGCTTGAGTGAGCAAAGGGTTCAGAAAGAGGTCAGTAGAGATGTTCAAATCTACATTATTTGGCAAGTTAAAAATTTGGTGGAACCTCACCTGTAAGATGAGAATCAAACTTTCCTCACAAGCAATATTACAGCATATTAAGTACTAAAATATTAATTCTTATAGTCAAAAAAGTGAGGCTCATTAAAAAAAACCAAAACTAGTAACCTAGTTATTTTGAGAATATAGAAGACAAGAATGTTACCTGTGATTACATCTGCTAGTTCTGTGACATGTAGCAGGTAAGTACCACTTGTGAAACTGCATTCGTTCTTTAAAGTTTGCAGAGATTAATTGTTATTTTTTATTAAGAAGAAGTGCTGAAAATGGTATAGTCCCTTGTTTTGAGACTGAGGATGTGGAAGATAGTGTGCAGAGATGTAGAAATAAGAGTTCAGTTGCTTAAATATTGGTATCTAATAACACTTGGGGGATCATGACTGGAATGACCCAGGGAAAGCTTTCCAGATACTCTGGTCACATGTGGGTGCCTTGTAAATCCCAGAATATCTCAACTTCCACACAGAGACAACTAAGCCTCTACTTCTTCCATCTATTTTAATGCCCACTTTTAAAGCTGGTCCCACCTCTTGCTGGGGTTCTTAGAGGGATTGTCATCAGTCGGTTGAGATCAAATTATTCAAGTTAGGTGGGAAAAGCCATATCCAAAGTGATATAGAACAAGAGGATATTTCATTGCAATCTTGGGGTCTATATCATCATTAAAAAACCAGGAGACATTATAGGGGTAAAATGCCATCATTATTTTTTATTAATTAAAACTATTAATACTTACACATGTAGGAAATTATGCAGTTTAAAAATTTATGTAATACAGTTTAAGCTTAATCTACAAGGACAGAATTTGAAGATCAGCCTTTCCACAACATTGGGTTTTGGATTAAAATAATATATCACCGAAAGGCAAACACTGTATTGAAGATTCCCTCCTCATTTCCATTAGGTATAAATTTCTGTGGTCTTCCTTGTATCCTTGTTTCCTCTCAGGAAATATTCTGAGAATTTAGATTAGTTGTCATAAACATGAGCAGGAAATTCAAATTTCCACAGTCAAAATCTGTCTTTATGCACAGAATAAGCTCAGTGGTTTTTGGAAAGTGAAGATCCTCTGTGTAGATGAGTCTGACATCTAAAGGATGCAAAGTGGACACAACAATCCATCCTCTTCAACTCTGAGGTAGGTCTGAAAAGCAGATCTCTTGTGATGCTTATCAGTTCATCAATTATATCAGTATATCAGAAAGACAAGCAAAAGGAAGCTAATTATAGCATTCTAGATCTCAGTTTGGGATTCAAGCCTCTCCAATATTTTCCAGCATTTCATATTTGGAGGATGAGATTTGAAGGATGAAGGTGTTTCTCCCCATGGAAAAATATCATGTTCTGTTAAAAAAGAAAGAAAAAAAGAGAGAGAGAAGAGTGACAGAGATGGAAAATAAAGTGATTAGCAATCACTTTAAAAAACTCCAACTAGGGCCTTAGCAACATAAATCCAGCATCAAAGCTCTAGACATGTTTGATGCCTGTGGCTTATCTTCCACACTAATTTATTAATTTTGAATGCTGTGTGTGTTATACAATGATTTGTTCTGTGGGGAAGCTATCAAAGCTTAGACACAGAGATCAAAGGAAGTCTTTAATGTAAAGGATCATGAGCAATGTGCTGTTTCTCTGAATGTTTATGTCTGCCTCTCCAGTTTATAATTACATTAATGTAAAGGACTGTTTAAGGTACAAAGATGCATTTTCTTTCGGTTACCTCCTATGTCAGGTTCTTGTTGTGCCATTGTTAAGAGCTCATCTTCAAAGGAAAAGCCAAGAGGTCATTTTTACAGGTAACCGACATCATGCTTCTTTAAAGCTTTGATATCTCCAAAACATGATCATTTCCTCCAGTCCTGCATATCTCAAGACACTTTGCTTTTGGACAATAATCATGACATTATTGTCATGATTTATTAGGTGTATTCTTGCAGGTTTTTATTTGACAGGGATTACTTTCTGACCTTCATAGGAAAGAAATAGAAATTACTGAAAATCAGGGAATTTTATTCTGAACTGAATCACTTTACCACCATAGAAAGTTTACACTAATTAATAAATTGTTGTAAAATGTTCTAGATTCAAAAATTTCCATTTCCTGACCACATGTAGTCACCTCCTTGGAGAAAAAAGGTACTCAAATTTATTTTTAATGTGTATCACTTAAAATAAGAAAAATGCTGATTTAAGGGCATTGTTTGATAGTGCAAGATAAATGCATAATAAATCTTACAGAGATTGTAGTTATGGTTACTGAGGACTGTAAAGGACCTAACAGTATAACATGCTATTATCTGGCTGTTTTCTAGACTTCTGGATATGCAGGAAGGAAAACAACCATTAATTTCAGTACAAAAGTTGTCTTGTAAGTCCACACTGGGGCTTTCTTTTCCCTCTTGGAGCTTTCTTCTGGCTCTAATGGTATAATTAAGCACCTAAGTTAACCAGCTAAAAGTTCTCTTCTGAAATAGATAATGAAAAATAAATAAAAATATGTGTTTTCCCTCTGAATATTTTGGATCTTTTGCCTCCATTTTAATCTCAGCTTGGTTTAGTTTCTTGATATATCTAATGGCATGCAGCACTGCTGAGCTCTCTCCAGACTGGCACTGCAGCACTGCTTGTGCTGTATGAGAATTGAGAGCTTTGCTGAGCACAGGTAGACTCCCCCACTAAAGCTTTATGATAAAATAATTCATCACTTCTTTGGGGCTTCTCCTATTCTTTTTAATGAGGGTGTCTGTCAATAAGGAATCCAAAGTTCCTGCCGTACCTCACTGTGTTTTTCCTGTTCATGTCTGGATCTTATTCCTGCCTGCCAGGCTTAGTGTAAAGTTTATTTTAATCAGGCAAATACAATTCATTATTACAGAATTCTAGGCTAAATGTGCTCTCTTTAAAAATATTGATGAATAATCTATAATAATACTATAAGCACTGTAATACTATAAGCATTAATTTTTTCACTATGTATAAAGACATTTTTAAAGAAGATAAAACCACGGAAGTGAGGACATTTGGGTCTCACTCCCAGATCTGTTACTGCAGTGACCTTTCCATACTTTATTTCTTCATTTTTTGCCCTACAAATAAGCGTCCTGTGTAAAGACCCACAATAATTATAAACACTAGTCACTATCTACATTAGACATCTTACCCGCATTCTAGACTTTTTGACTAACATGAATGACTAAAATTAAACTAAAAGCCTTCTCCCCACAATCCCTCTTTCCCAGACTCAACTTCCCTCCTAATTCTTTGCCATTTTCCCTCTAAGCAGCTCAGATGGCTGGGGAATAGGGGTTGTGTTGAGTCTAACACTCCATGTCTGCTGTTCCTTCCTCCTCACACTTTTCGTCCATTACAGCAGCAGGTGCCCTCCATGACTCCCAGTCCTTTGCAAACTTCTTCAATGAAGGTGTTTTGCACAGGCTTCAGATCTTCAAGAACTGCTCCAGCATGGAGCATTTCCATAGGATACAATCCTTTAGGAACAGGCTGCTCCAGTGTGGGCTCCCCAAAGGCCACGGGTTCTGCCAGAAAACCTGTTCCTGTGTAGGCTCCTATCCACAGGCCACAGCTGTGCCAGGAGCCTGCTCCTGCATGGGCTCTCCAAGGCTGCAGCTTCCATCAGGGCACGTTCCCTTTCTCCAGTGTGAGGTCCTCCAGGGAGATTGCAGTACTCCACTGTAGCCCCTAAGGAAAGATCCAGCTGGAACTGACTCTCTCTGACATTGGGCAACCTCTGGTGTCTCCTCAGACACACCGCTTGTGCAGCCCCTTCCTCTACTCCAAAAACCTCGCCCTGTAAGCCAGGTTTACTGGGAATAGGCAGATTCTGAAGCAGAGGAAACTCTCAGACTCTCAGACCAGTGCTTTAACATAAGCCCAGAAAATCTTTTTGTGTGTTCTGAGTAACTCCAGCATGGGACTAGAAGAGGTCTATTTATGCTGTGCTTTAAAAGCTACTCAGTTGTGCCACACATTTACACTGTAGGAATATATAGCTATAGATAAACACAAGCTATTATGAGTTTGAAACATGTTATGGGCATCAATAAACATGTCTTAGGGCATAGCTACTCTTTGCAGATAAGTAAAATCTTTGTGCCTTGATTAGCAAGAGAGGACAGGTGACTTTTTCAGATGTAGACCTCCAGTTAGAAAGATTAATCACCATGCTTGACCCAGCTTGATAGCCACTAGTGTATGGGATGATCATGAACTCGTGGATATGTGAAGGCCCATTTGGAACTTGGACTACTTATATAAGTATTTCTGAAATGAACAACAACCTGAAATGTTTCTGAAATATACTTTGTATATATGTTTCTGAAATGTACAGATACTCAGCTGTAAATTCCCTTTAAAATCATGGCAGAAGGAATTTTCTTTGGTTAAGATTTGATTGGCAGCTGCATACAAATGTATCAAACTGTAAGAAACTGCTGCTCATATTACAGCACCAGTCAATTTTAAACTGGCAGAGCTAACATAAATGCTCTCTTCCACAGAGTCAGCACTTTCAGGAAGAGACCTTCCAAAGTGCAAACGAAACATTTATCCTGTATGAGTAGAAATCCCCCAACAAGTCATTTATGCTTTTATTTGGTTCAACCGTATCCCAAAGTGTTAATATCATGGATGTTTCTCTTTAATCCCTGAGAATGCCAAGACCTAAAGCACTATTTCAATTTATTTTCACACTTCCTTGGAAAGTGCAAGATTTGTGTGGAATCAATGTCCTGTGCTGTAAAATGGTTCAGTTTGTCCCAGTGGAGCAGGAAGACGTAAGGGAGCTCATTGAGTGTGCTTTCTTTTGGCAGATTTGCAAAGCCATGGAGATTGTTTTCACTGGTTGTTTTCAGTTTATCCTTCCTGGAGCTCTCAAACATACCAGAGAAAAGGCAATTATAGCTGTGAAGGTCTGGTGAGTTGCATCTGTGTTTTGTTTAATCAAACAAGTGAATTTCTACAGTTTGTAGAGAACAACTGTATTGGAAAACAATCCCTCCGGCTACTTAATTTCCTGTCACACCTGCCAGCTCCTGACACTTTGCCCTGTCCAGATTGTTCAATGGTTATTCAAAAAATGAGACTTAATTCGGTTTCCCAGATATGATATGTCATTTCTGTGAGGCATCATGTACCTCTGACATTTCAATTAGAGGGATGAAACATCAACATCTGACCTTTACTCTGGAAAAATGGAAAACTCTCAGACTCTCATGTTCTGTTTTTTCTCCTTAGCCTTTCCACATAAAAAGAACTTCTGTAATATTCACAGACATTTCCAGAAGTAACACCATAAATGGAATTATGCAGCCCAAGCTTTGCAGTCCTTGTGACTTCAAGGTGACCTGAGATATCTGGAACAGTTTATTGGGCCTGATACAAAACTACAGGAGGCACCTACCTTATAAAGGTAGTGGGAGGACAGGAAGCTGTCCTAAAACAACTTGGGTAATGACAAACTAGAAACTCTTACTACTGAACAGCTACAGGCCTATGATATCTCTTTTTACACTACTATTAGATTTGTTTTGCTCTCTCCAGCCATCAAAACATTTAGTCTCGACTGGTCTATTCCACATATATTGTCCTCACACAGGTAGATTCCTTAACTGAGTTTCTAAAGGTGCTCAGAATAAATAATACACAGAGCTAACATTGGCAAAAGGTGGAGGAAGAACAGAATTCCACACTTCCTGCTCTGAGCTCCAGGAGGGCTTGATTCCCAAAGAGAACAAGAGGTGGAAAATTTCCAGTGCCAGCACCTGAGGAAAATGCCTGCATTGAATATGGCTCATTGCAATGAGTGAAGGACTGTTTTGGAAGCATCTATAAGAGAAAACATCCACTCGCAATTAGATATTGGTTTGTTAATGTAACTTTGAAAACATTACTTGTCAGTGGTAATGTTAAAAAAATTTCCAGGACCAAATAATAACTGTATTTTGAGGATTTGCAAGTAAAATCTCTAATTGAAATGTGAATGAAATAAAAAAAAAATCATCTCTCTAAAATAAGGTATCAGAATTTCAGATGTTTGGCGCAATGATTTTTGAAATTAAATAATAACTCATAGAGATGAAAGCCCAACTAATTCCAGTGAAACATGCCAGTCATATCATTCTGCCTACCCTGCAGAATAAGAAAAAATATCCATTGTCATATTTATCTTTAAAATATTATATATTTTTTTTCCTGGTGATAGCATCCTTTGGACATAATAATCTTTGCAGTTTGAGAAACTGGATATATTTCCTTCAAGCACCAGCAGGTCTCCCTGTTACATTCATCATTTGATTTACCTGGTATGCCATGCATCTAGTGATGACACATCTAGTGGATGAACTTCTTCGGATATTTGCACACTGCAGTCCCAAAACAGATGAAGATGTATAGTGGCTTGTATGTAAAGCAGACAAAACATAGCAGGCAGGGATCATTTATGAAATCCAATTTAACAGCACTGGTTAATGTTTGGATGCTGCCTTACTCTGTGCTGCTTGTTGCAGTCTGCTGTTTTTCATGAAGTATTTGCCTAGGATCTGCAATGCAGTAAGAGTCATTTTCACTTTACTGCAATTTTCTAGAGATTTGTTTTAAATCCCAACACATTTCTCTCCATATATATGGAGAAAATGTTTCCAACATTCTCTCAAGAGTACAATTTACAGGTGTTAATTATGAATAAAAATGTAACAAGGGTTGTTAAAAAGTAAGTAAATGGATCTAAATGGATCAGATAATCGATTTTGACAGAAAGAATCCACCAAAGAAACAGAGCAGTTTTGAGATTCATATTATTCATATCATGCCCTCGAATGAACCACTGCAATGAGTTTTCTGAGGTAGTTCTTGCCCCTAAATGATGCAAGTTGTTATGTCAATGTGGAAACCCCACCACAATTTGTTGTACTCTCTAAATGAAAGTGATTTACTAACATAAATAACAAAAGTGTTCCTGTTTTGTCAATTTATGGAATACGTTGACTCAGATTAAATTGCACTATGGTAAAAGATGATAGATTGTTTCTTTCCTGAGAATGTAGTATTTTCTACTGCTTTAGGAAAAAAACCCACAAGGCCCATGCAAGTTTATACTCTAAGAGCCAAATATTAAAAACAAGATACCAGAATGAAGTAATTCAATGAAGCAATTATCTCTGTTTACATACATCAAATTAAGCCTCTAGAGTGCTCTAAGTTTGCAATCCAGTTGAGGATTCAATAACATTCAGCAGAAGATTGTGCTGGAGTAGGAGACAATTTTGCACCTAGGGGAGGCGTTAGAAGAGCAGTTAATTTAAGTTACCTCTCAAGAAATCTATTTTTTCACTTTTCACAGATGCTCAACTGCCCACTGAATAGTGTGATTCTTTTGGCTACAGGACACTTCAATAAAATTAGTGCCATATTCTATCACTATGATGTGAGTGTAGAAAGCATAGAGGTTAGAGGGGGAGGGTCAGGCCACCTTTTGCAATCAGCCAGCCTGGATGATGCAGTGAACCAAAAATAGATGTCTGGACTAGTAGGGTGATTCAAAGTTAATTACCTAAGTGACCACTTAAGTCTGCAGCACAATCCTTGGAGAGACTTTGGTTTCAGACTGATAATCTTGAGCTTCAAAAACAGAACTTAAACCCTGATGAAGAGATATATAGCAATGTGTCACGTCACTTCCTCCCTTCAAAGAGAAAAAAAAAGGCCACAAAACAGTTTGCCTCCTTTCACTGAGGCTTCAGTGTCAGGTCCTCTTCAAAAAGCACATGGATGCACAGATAAGGAGCAGCAGAACAACTTGTGAAAGAGCTCGAGGCCAACTGCACTCATCTGCTAAGGATCAAATATATCTGCAATAAAAAGAAATTCAAATCCCAGTTCACCTATTCTTCAAAGTGTGGTATACAAAGGTGGAAGGGACATGAAAGCTATTCTTCATCCTTCTCTCTAAGCCTAAGGGACTCACTCTGCAACCAAGAATGCAAGTCACAGCACAGAAGAAAAGCAAATAAGAAACTGTGGACACAACCTAGTTAGGTAGGGGAACAAGCCAGAAAGGAGAGGATATGAACAATTTTAAGGAAGATTCTTATTGACTTTGTTTTACCTATGCACATCCCAGTAGAATTTATAGCATTAAAATTCCTTATTTTTTTGCCACGAAGCCTGGCACTGCTTCTAAATAGGACTTTTCAATAGGGATTTGTCAGTGTAGCTTCTCTTATACATTTCGCACTGAAGGATTACACTTGTTTTCTGCAAATGTGACTTATTGTGCAAAAGGGTGAAAGAACAGATGGGAGAATAATACATGGAGAAGTAGAGAGGATTCCTTTAGAAACAAGAGATCTTGAGGGATTATTTGTGGAGTTAATTTATTTTCCACAATAAAGGATGATGATTAAGCAGGATTGACAGATAATGAGTGTTAGAGTATTAGAGATTTAGTTCACTTGAAATCAAGTGGAAATTAAATATGAAACTGAATTGAAAATTACATTATGAGGTGAAAATTGAAAGAATATTTGGTACCCTATCACCCAACTCCTATTTTTTCATCCATGCCAATCTACTGTAAATTTGAGAAATAAAACTTAAAAGTGACTGTATTACATAACTCCAAACCTCACCTGATATTAAGCCTAATTATTTCTTAAATTTATTTTTTAAATATGTATATATGATGAACACATAAAAAGTGTATTGCACTCTTCAAAGCAGGTAAAAAAATGTATTGTTTCTTCTATACATGAAAGAAATTATCTCTTGAGTGTATTTCCAAAGTAGTCATAGGAAAATATGCTTTAATGTGGGATATTTGTAAATACACATGATCCTGAAAGCAAGGTAAAATGAAATGCTCTAATTTCAGTGTTTCTAATTCATCATAAAGACAAAAAAAGTAGGCAGTACTACAATTGCTCCAAAGTACTGTTGGGCTAATGAGAGCAGCAATTGAATGGCAAATTGTATATAAACTGTTAAAAGGTGGACAAAGAAAATATTGTAATAGGCAAAATACTAAACGAAATTATGTAGAAGTATTAAATATGCAACACTTTGTCTTTCTTTAATAACTTCAAAAATACTTGCAACATGACCTGAGAGTTCAATTTTAATTAAAAAAATTAAACACAGGAGTCAATTTTCTGAAGTCAAATGAATCTACTAAAATACAGAATCCTGCATAAGTACAGCATGTGGAGAGCTTTGGAAAGTCAAACACCTTTCCACACTTCTTCACTAACTTATCTCAAACCAAACAGTGGCAACAGGTTTATCTTCTAAGCTAAGTATTCCATAAAACACATAAATATGAAATAACAAGAAGAGAAATAAAATGGGAAGAGAATGGATTTTTTGGCTAAAAAAAAAAATCTTTATTTCTTTAAATCTCAGAAGTAATATTTAATGAAATTATAGAAACTTTAAAGACTCAATATACAGTCTAGACATTCATGATAAGGAAAGGATAGAATATTAGCCAATATAATAGAAATAACAGAACATCTAGAAAAGTATATGTTCCTGGCACTGGACAAGGAGCAGATGCCAAGAAGGATTACAACCAAGAAAGCACCACATGAGACTTCCTTGTACATTCTCTCATCATGCAGCTGACTGTGGCTCAGGAGCTGCCCAATCCTCAGATTCTCTATTCTTATTTAATGCCCTCTCATATCCTTTTCCTCTAATTCATAAGCATGGTTTAAATCTATATTAAGCTTTAAACTTCTGCACATCAAAGGGAAGTCTTGCAATGTAAGCATGTCTGTGAGAAGTTTCTCTCTCTGCTTGTTTTTAGTATCAAATTCTTTCTCAGCTGTCTCATTCTAGGTGAAGCGTCTGGGTCTACCTACTGCTGGGCCCACTTAGTGCCCATCCTCACTTTTGATGCTCCATTTCATCATTCCACTTGGGTTGTGCTTCCTCTCAGAAACAGGGATCATACCTGCCTCCAAATGTATGTGCACCACGGAGTTATACACCACTGCTGGGACACTTTCTGACATGCTGTCTAATCCTTCCCTATTAATTCATGGTTTCACATGATTTTTGAATATTGTTGGGTATTGAGATAATTTTTCTATGCAATGATGGTTTCTGACTCAAAAATCTCATCTCTGGGCAGTAATAGTTAACTCAGAACTCATTCTTGCAAATAAAAAACAAAACCAAAACAAAACAAGACAAAACAAACAAACAAAAGCTTTTATTTTTCCTGTGTGACTTATTAGATTTGAGTTTTGTCAGCAATCTGTTGCCCACTGAATCAATATTGCAAACATTTGTCGTTCTCCACCATTAACCATCAGTTTTATTATCCCAATTAAGTCTCATAAGCAAATTTTTTCGCCTCATATTCATAAATATGTTGAACAGCAGGGATCAGAGGTCAGACCTCCATGGAGTCTGGGAGCTACTTCCCTGACACAGTCTTACACATGGCCAGAGTGTAATAAGCTCCATGAAGATGTATCAAGCCTGAGAGCTGACCTGCAACTTCTCAGAGTGGCTTAATAATAGCGAGACAACTTCTCTGGATATGCTTTGTAAAATTAAAGGTTTTAATAATGACAAAAAACCCCAAAACATTATCAAACAAAAAAGAAATGTGAGTCAAACACAGTGCAAAGAAGAGTCTTGCACTGCTAAGGCAGTCCAAAAAAGCAGTTGAGCAGTTCTGTGCAGTCTTTTAAGTACTTGATGGTCCAGGTGGACTTTCTGGCACCTTGCCCAATGAAATTGGCAACAGGTCTTGAGGTATATTTGCAAAGCCCAACGAGTGCTTCTGTGCTGGCACCTGCCCAATTACTGAGGAAAGAATATCCAGGCTTCAGGGTCCTTTACCTTATTAGAACAGCAAGGGGTGAGTCTTAAACCTTTCCTTACATGGAAACACCTACTAAGGTGGGGGTGCATTACTATACTTCCCTGCACAGTAAACACTTTAGAAGCCTGTTAAAAGTTGAGATTTTTCATATTACCATATTTTTTGAACACACTGTAAAAGACAATCTGAAGTTAACCATCTAGTCACAGAATCATCATTGAGGGAAAAATTTAGCCCCTTCAAAGAGAAGCGCCCAAGTTGTCTCCAGTAACCTCTAGAGATCAAAAGGAGGTGTCTGATCCTCTTTACAGACTTCAGAGAACCTGGATACTTATCCTGGATCAGAAGTTGTAATGCAATAAAAGCAATGAATTGCTTCTATCAGCCACACATAGACAGTCATTTTAGTTTCCAGAAAACAAGCAACAATACTGCTATTGCAAAGTAGGAGGTCAGAAGAAACTTCTACCAAAAGAAAAAGAAACAAAACCCAAACAAAAAAAAACCTATCTCTTCCTACCAGGTATGGAGAACTGAGAAAGTTGAGGGGTTTTTTGCTAATTACTCACAACTGAATGATCACTAAATATGAATGATGCAATGTAGATTTCCAATGGCTTACAAATATATTATTATTATAGAGGTGTTTGGGAATAAAATGAGGAAACAAAACAGCCAATTCATAAAGTCTAATAGTTATTATATAATTATACTGTTTCTCAATATATTAGCCTACACCTGCACTTTTTCCCCAAGGAAGGAAGCACAGAAAAAGTTTATATTGGGTGCAGATGTATCTGTATTTCAGATCCCTTTTCCTGGTTATTTAGATAATGTCTGTCTGGATGAGGCAAAACGTTGCTTTGACACAGTGTATGAACCTTGATCAGATCACCAGAGCAAAATCCAAAATTAAGTCCAGGGAGCAGCAAGTGTCCAAATTCCCTGTCTGCATCTTGCTTACTTCCCTGCAGGTCCTGCTGCTCATCCACCAGGGAGCAGTTTTGAATACTTCAGACCCATCTTTATTTTGTTTCTCTTATCTGTTCCTGCATGTAAGTTCTTGGAAACTCTACCTCACATGAGCCTCATTAAGCTGAATTTTTTTTTTGTTAAGCATTAATGTTTGGAGAGAAGAAATATGGGGAAAGTGTTTGTAAGCAGAAAGCACAAGCTCCACAAAATATGAAGGAGTTTATGCCGGAGTGAAACTTGGAAATCGGTGTGGTTTTTCTACCTGCCCTTTTTTATTTTTTTGGACTTTCCATCACTTGTAGCATCTAACTTTTTTTTTTTTTCCAGATGTTGTCCCTCTTCAGAAGAGTAGCGCTAGAACAGATCATCATTCAAAAATGTGTGGAGCCATGACCTTATCTTTTGAGAAAACTAGGAAGCCAACACTCATAAAGAAATTTCTTACGTTTATTTGAAATTACTGGCTATATGTCAGAATTTATTCCAAAAGCTGGTTTTGTTTAACTGAATTTGGAGACTTATTTTGTATGGGAAGATCACATTCAAGGAGAACTTCTTACTGGCTGCACTGTTCTGGCACAACAAAACTTGGAGGTTAGTTGAAGTCTTTATAAAATGTGCTGACTCCTTTCCCTGTATTTTTATTAAAAACAATCTCTTTCTGTTGAGTTTCAGTGAAAACTAAAATAAAAAAGATGAAAACAAACTGATTAGGATGAGAGCACTTTAGTGAATTCTGCATAATTGTAAACATTTGTAGAGTTAAGCCTTTCTGTTGGGAATGTGTTAGCATTTAATAAATAAAGATGCAGCACTCTTTTTATTTTGAAGAACCTTGAGCCATAAAAGTACATTGTGAAGCAGAAATTTAATTACAGTACATCCAGCAGCAAAGTCACTACACATTTGATTTCTTGTTCATAATTGTCTATCTGAAATACAGTGAAGTTCTGACATGCCAAATACTTCCCATTTCAATCGCTTGACTTTTTGGTGAGATAATATCTAAGACAGAGTATGCACATCTTCTTGTTGCCATGGAGACAAGAATACTGAATTTGAGCAAAACAACAGAGTTTGAAAACCTGAAATCAAAATGAAGGTAGAAATGAGTTCAGTTAGACTATATAAATTGAGCTCAGAATATACATAAATGGATGATAATAACAAAACATAGAGCAATATCCACGTAACTAGTAGTTAATTATTTTCTTACAAAATCTGCTGATAAGAAAATGACAAGACCACTAAGTTAACAAATAAAATGCAAAAAATGCATTGAAATAAAATGCAAAAAATAATAAAGATCATTCGTCTGACTTGTGTTTTGTAAACAGGATTAATATTCTGCCTATTTTGACTTTTTTTGTGATAGCATAAAATAATTTTAGAACTTATATATTTAGTATATGTTTCCTAAACACCTACTTGCAAACAAATGTCTTCCTTTTGCTTTGATATCAAATATTGCTAGAATGCATATTGAATCACCCAAATGTACTGTTTTTCTTGAAAAAGGGTTTCATGGAAGTTTCTCTTGAGATCTTCTGTAGGTACAGCCACACTAGAAACACTGGTCCATGGAAGAAAGAAATTTCTTTTGAGTTGCTGCCATTTTTCAGGAACTGAATTTGCATGCTCAGTTTGCCAGAAGGAGAAGAATATTCCTTCATGATTTCAGCTTTCAGGAAGACATCCCCCAGCCCCTTCCCATTGCTATTTGAAAACAGAAGGATAACAACTCTCCACTTCTTTCAACACAGCCAATTTTTCCTTTGCTAATCAATTATGCTTCTAAACTGGGTTTTTATTTGAGAGGACAGGTGGCTTTGTTGTGGATTCTCCATGTGGAGACTGCAAGGGCATCATGCTGTCTCAGGTTGCCTATGACAATGACAAGTTGCTGCAATTCTGACAGACCTTTGTTGCCCATGCTTCCTCTGATAGTCATCTCACCTAGACATCTACAGTGTCGTCTCTTACAGCCATATTTCTCTAGTCTTTTTATACCCCAAATAAAAGTGAGAGTGAAGAAAGATTCACATTGAGAAAAGGACTAAGACATTTAGTGGTCTATATTTTTAAATCTTCAATACAATCAGCTGGCATTCAATTCAACCTGTAGTCCAATGTGTCCAGAGGGATCAAACTCACTGCACATGAAAGCAGAATTCAGGTGTCTATGGAAGAAATAATAAATAATCTCCTCTTAAGAAAGGAGACTCTTGCCATTTGCCACACCCTAAAGAACCTAGAACACCTCCAGAAAACTGGCCAAGTGAGGCCCAGCCAGAGATGATATGTCAGGCACTTCTACTTCTTTTTTAATAGTCATTCCCAAAATTTTGATCTGGAACTGGTTTTACATTTAATCTACACGTTGCTTACACCCTAACCTATAGTTGCCTTAACAGAGGAAGATAAAACTCATAATCTGTGCAATATGCCACATTAAAAAATGAAATTATTATTATTATTTGGCAACCCAAAGTGTGACTATTTTCCCTTTGAACAGACTGGAGCAGTTCACTGGACAGGAAGGACAATGTAAAACATAATACACAAGTAGGAGTCAAAAGTTGTAGTTGCATGCTGAAAACTGCTGATTTATCAAACCCTTTGCTTTCAAGGAATCTGTGTTTTAACACTGTATGTGCATGACCAATAAGCACAACAGTTCCGTCTCTGTGAACAGTAGAGATTTATGTGTTTGGTGCAGAGCAGATCACTGAGGACACTTATGTCACCCTAATAATTTCGCTTATATCAGTTCACATGAAAGATAGACACTCCATGTATTGTCTGTCATTCTCAACATAAATGAAGAAAAAAATCCATAGACGGATGGAGTTTAGGAAAAAAAAAGAAAAAAAAAAAACTAAAATAATGTGTAGGTGTCCTGAGTGTTTTACATACTTGTAAAGATATAGTTAAATTCTAGTACATCAAAAAAGATTTCTAAATATATTTTAGTGAAAACTTAAGTACACGTAGGAGCATTTGGTATGCATACCCACTGGTAAACATTAAGGTTGCTCTATTTCCACATTCATATAATTATATATTCAGTTCTTCAAGAACTCCTGGTTTTAAAGTAATGCTATTTGGAGCTGTGGCAAATTAAATAATTTTGTCCTAAATTTCATTAATTGAATAATGGTATTATTGAGACTACACATGCTAGATGGCAAGGCTTACTTAAGACAATTGATGTGAAGCAGCAGACTAATGTAAGAATTATTGTTATCTGGAATTTCACATTGCTGAATAGATGCAAATATTTTGCATATCATGATTTTGCATAAGGAAAGCCCATGATTTCCATATTCAGATAGACATATTGTCTTCTTATAATTAAGAATTCAGCAATCATTTCTTTTGGGAATGTCAATAAGAATTGTTGAAGCATAGTACATTTGACAAAAATTGCAATTTGGTTTGTTTTGCACTGTTCAGAATAAATTCAACAACTCTATACTGCAGTGCCTATGCAATAGAAATATCCAAATGTGCCCTTGGTAATATTAATAATAATAATAATTGTAATGACGATATACATTACATAGTAATTAGCTACCTTAACAATGGATGACAGTTTGCAGAGCTTGAAAACTATCAGTACAAAAAGAAATGCTGAGTCCTGCTTTTATCCATTCATGAATGCTCAGCCAAGGAAGGTTTACAGGGTTGAGGAGAAGGCTGTAGCTTTCTCATTAGTGTTGATTCTTGAAGAACAATTTCTGCTCTATGACAGAAAAAGAAGGCTGGATCATTGCATGATTGTGGTACCAATAGAAAGAAAAATTCTGTAAGAAATAAATAAAATAAGTCATCAGTGAAACCATATTCTGGCAAGTATTCACCCTGCAGAAGGTTGGGCAGGAAAATAAGCCATCTTCTCTCCTTAACTTCATCCTGCTCCCAGGATACCCATATGTGGCAGTCCCAGCCTCCAGAGCCATAGCAGGAAACAGCTCTCATGTATTTGTTGTGCCATAGCTACCAACCTCTGCATTTGGTATCTCTGGTGAGGCAGACCTGAGCAGGTCCGGTAACTGCACAGCCTAAGGAAACTGAGTAATTTATTAAGCTGTTGGTCAGCTGAATCATATCCTAAATCCACGGATAGTATAGTTATGGTTTCCTTTAGCAAAGAGTGTAGACACCTATAAACTAATAAAGACAGCTACATACAGATGTCAAAATGCAGGTATCTTAATATTCAGCTGAGTTCTGTATCTAAATTTGAGATAAATTCAATCATCAGAAAAAAACCTATTGCCTTCTTTGTAAAGGTTGGATTCAGTCTTTCTGTTGCCTTCTAAGTCCTGTAGTGGGACTGTGCTGGAAAATTTAGGGGCAGAAAAACATGTTTATAAAAAGAGGATTGATCATGAATATATTTCTTATATTACTTAAGAGTTATGTCCTTAGTTTCAGATTTGAGTATGACCCAGTTAGACAGTGAAATGACATGTTTTTCAACAGGTAATGACTTATTTTAAATTTACATTTAACAAGGTACAGCAAGCAAAGCATTCACAAGCCCAGTGGGAAGCACAGTCTTATTAGTTAGGCTTTTGAAGAGTATTTTTTTCTTTCTTTTCTTTTTTTTTCTACTAAAGGACCATTGACCCCTGGGAGAGTCTCACGAATTTCCAAGAAATATAACCCAGCTGATGTCAATTGCCAGTTAGAAGAATAAAACTCCCTTGCGTTTATGTCTTTTTTACTGTGAAGTCTTTTCTTGGAAAGGAAGCTAATCCTTACATTAACAAGGCACTCGAAATGTGGCCAGCCTGCTAAAGACAGTTTTAAACTAGGAAGAGTTCAGGAGAGATATGATGACCTAAATTCAAGTCAGGAAGTGACAACAAGGTTGGCAACCAAAGGACATGATGTGACAGAGACAGTAGAGACTGAAAAACATAAAGCAGGGTTGAAGAAAACCAGCCCTGGGAAACAAATGAAATAAATTATCCTGAAAACAATTTTAAAATATATGAAGGACAGGCAAGAAGGTGGTTGGGAGTAGTCAGAATGG
Organism: Hylia prasina; assembly: GCA_013397195.1. Classification (NCBI taxonomy): domain Eukaryota; kingdom Metazoa; phylum Chordata; class Aves; order Passeriformes; family Sylviidae; genus Hylia; species Hylia prasina. The sequence goes on along the minus strand of VYXD01000887.1, from coordinate 402,100 downwards.
ATTGATGAGGGAGAAATAATTTTTGACCAGCCTGATAGCCTTCTAAAACAAGATGGATGGCTTGTGGGTTAGTGAGAGCAGTAGGTATTGTTTATCTCAACTTTAGCAAATTTAACATTTAAGACTGTCTCTATCACAGAAAAACTGAGGAACTACAAATTAGATTAATGCAACAATATGCATCCTCAGGAATTTTACAGATGATAGAAAACAGAGGTGTGGTTGATACACCATATGCCGTGTTATATAATGTATACACCAGCAGATATGCCTCAATATATCTTCAGGTTGAAGAAAAGAGTGGACAAGAATCTCCTGGAATTCAACAAAGGGCAATGCAAAGTCCTGTATCTGGGCAGGAATTGTCCCATGTACTCATGTAAGCTGGGGATGAAGCAGGGACCTACACAGAGAATGACCTGATGGTCATTTCACAGGAAACTGCTGTGCACCCCTGTGGAAAAGAAAGGAAAAAGGAATCAGTCCTGGGCTTCATTGAGTGTCATCAGCAGATGGGGTGAGATCTTTCCCCTCTGTTCATCACTGGCAAGACACGCCTGGGCTTGAGTACAAGAGACACACTGAAGTGATTCCAGTGAAGAGCCATGACAGTGAGCAACAAACTGAAGTGTCTGTCACATGATTACAGGCTGAAGAGTCACAGCTTCCAGCTGCAGAAATTAATGTTCAGACAGAATCTTATCAATCTATATGCATAGCAGATGGGAGGAAATGAAGAAGATGGAGCTCAGACTTTTCCCAGTGATGCCCAGTGGCAGGACAACAACCAGTGGGCACAAACTGAAACACAAGAAACTCTGTTTACATGTTAAAAACCGTGGGGATTGTCAGACACTGAAACAGGCTCTCTGGGAGACTGTGAAGCCTCCACTCTTGTTGATACTCAAAACACAACTGAAGACAAGCCTGAGTAGAAATGAAGATTCATTTCATTATGAAGACTTTCATTACTAGAAGGTACAGTTAAAACTAAAGATTTTTAAAAGCAAAAATTCTAGAGAGAATACTCTCAAAAGGAGTAAAAGCTGAATTCTGGATACTGATCACCAGTGGGAAAGAACTGGGAGGAGGAGTCCATTGCCTATATGGTCAGGAATTACTGAAGGTTTCTCTAAAATTGTGTTAGCTTACATGAAAAGGCTTGCAAGCAGAGGCCATGTGATAATATTTGAAAGCAAACAAGATAAAAATGTTAAAAGCAGAGCGATCCCATTGTAGGAATGCTTTGTTGAGGGATGACAATGCCAAGGTATCCAAACTTACAAAGAGATTTTAAAAAAAATATTTCAGGCCCTTTATTTATTTATATAATTCTTTTTTTCCCCTATTGCTTTTCTAAACTTTGAACTAACTTTGAACCTGTGCCTGAAATATCTCTTCAAAATGTCAGCATTTTAAGTTTAATTCAAATTTAATTCAATTACACTCTAGGCATATTTTGGCACTAATCCTAAAGTCATCAAAATGTCTAAATAGGATATTTATGCCAATATAAGTAGAGGAAAGGTCAGCATATAACTGTGTTAACACAGTTATATTTTCACTGAAGTGATATTCTAAAACAATAATTCATGATTACAAATCTCTGAAGATATCTAATTGTTGTCCAGACCCTTTGTAGCTTATTTCCTAATGGGTTTTTCTTTATTTATTTCACTTATCTGAATCTCTAATCACAACATAATGCTCTTCCAGCTCCTGCTCTGGGACAGCCAGTTTTGTGGGTATTGTGCTCCTGATGCAATATGTGGTGTCACGTGCCATGGGAGTGGGCCCACACACACTAAAATTCAACCTCAAGGCATGGCTCAGTTGGCTCCGTTGCACTAATTAGATCACTGCTGGCTGCCACAGAATCACAGAATGGGTAATGAGGCTGGAAGGCACCACTGGAAACCATCTAGTCCAGCCTCCCTCCTAAGCAGGGTCCTCCTGAGCACCCTCACTACCTAGTCCATTAACCATGTTTATCAAGAAATTGTTCTACTGTATTTCAAATACCTTCTGCACTGTTTGTGCTCAGATTTTTTTCTCTTCCAGCATGTGTTGGTATGGTTAAAAATGCCAACAAATATCAAGGCCTGGGGTTATGAGGTTCTCTTCTGTTGCCTCAAAAAAGTTCCAGCTGCCTCCTCTTCCTGATAATCCATCCTAATCTAGTTTTTAAACTCTCTCTGGGGTTTAATTTATGCTGCTTGAAATAGATATGTATGTTAGTATGGCAAGATAAATCACCTGGAGGTGCTTTTAGTTCAACAGTGACTCACACTAGGGTCTAAACATATAGTTTACCTTAGAGATTTTTTACTTTTAGTCAGGCAAATTTTAGCTTTGGTGAAGTTAAATGTGATGAATTTAACCACGAGCACAGCAGGAAATAGATTATGGTACATTGTGCTGCAAATGCACAGCAATTAATCATTTACAAGCTTTATTCTTTGTATTAATTTTCCATTATAGAATCATAGAATTTTTAAGATCAGAAAATACCTTCAAGATCAAGTTCAAGCTTTGATGGAAACCACAGAAAATATATACTATATCACAGAAAAGGCTTATATCTAGGCTAAAGATTGTTGTGGTTTATTTTCTTTATATTGAAAAAAGCTTAAAACAAAAAGACATTTGAAGTGGGATTCATCCCAGTTAGGTATCAAAAAATAACTCCAAGATTTTAAGTCTGATTTAGCTACATTTTGATTCATTTGTAATCACAGGAGAGAACAGGTATGTTCAGAATGCAGCTCATGTCACCGCGACATGTGTCAAGGACAGCTGAGATGAATTACACTCCAGAGCCTCCAGCTCTTTCCACTGATGACAGGAGGAGGAAAGGGCTTAATGTAGATGTGTAATTTTTAGCTATCTTATCTTAAGTAAGATGAATCTCAACCTTCCAGCATCCTTTCTGCATGTTACCACAGATCCCTTTATCTGATGTCAGTCCTGCCATCCCTAAAGCAAGTGTAAAAAGTTTTAATTTAAAGAGCAGTTGGGGTCTTTTGTATTCTAATGAGCATACTAATAGTCTTGGCAGGGGTGAAGAAAATCCTTTTCTTATGAAACAGCCTGAGTCCACAGCTTGTTTCTTTAGTGGGAGATTCACCACATTCAAAACATCCTTTAGTTGACAGAACCAGACACCGTTGCTCTGTAGTTCCTCTGCTTATAACAGAAATCAACACCTGACACTGAATCAACTGGGTCAGTTGGAAATGGCTTATTACCTAGGCCTTTAGAGAAGTTTCAAAATTGTTAAGTGATCTTAGACTGTAAAACTGCACTGCTTCATGGCAACTGATAGCACAGATGTGACTGCAGAGCCATGGTGCTGCTATGGTCCTCCAGAGTCACTTACAAGTGCCCATTTCTGTAACTTTTTCCTACCACTAGATACTGTAGGATCTATGGCATCTGATCCATATGGCACAACTGAGGTAAGGATATAAGAAAGTAGCATCAGCATTTTTGCAATGTTTTTCATCAACTACCTTAATTTATTGTAAGGATTCACTTACACATTGTTCTGGACATTGGCCACCTGCACGAGGTTGTCTTCCTTGGAAATAAGGCTTCAAAGCAGATGTACATTTTCCTCAGAAAAAATGGTTTAATAAAACTAAACCTTGGTTTTATAAAGCTAGAAAGCTAAAACATTAGTTTTCTAAACAATCTGACTAAAAATATTATTGTGGAGTTCAAATATTCACAAAAATTCTTTTGTCAGAGGTTTTATAAATCATTTTCATACACAAGCTTTCACAACTCTTCTTTATAACCTGAAATATTCAGTTCATAATATATAACTATAATTTTAAAAATCCTGCTATTTTCCATACCATTTTTATTGGGAAATACATCATTACAATACTATGTTCCTTAAAATTTTAGTTTCTCTGGCAACTTGCTAAGGAGGTGAAATAACTGTGGTAGCAAAATAATTGCTTTCTTGATGAGGCAAAACAATAAAAGAAAAAAGTAACACTCAGTATAAGGAACTTTTCACTTCACTTTGGATTTTGGTACCATTATGCCCGTTTCTCGTATATTTATTTCCACTCTGCACTTTCCCACAAAGCAGAGCGCGTCACTTAAAGGAGCACAGCTGAGATGGTACACAGAAAGTGTGTTAAGAGAAAAATCTTTCTCATAAAGAGTTATTTTGCTAGGTTTTCTATGAATTGTCCTAAACTACCTCTGTTTTCTCAACTCTGCAAGGACAATTGAGTTTTGGTGCTTTGAAGATGAAGTCTGGATTCTTCTTAAAGTAGGAGGAGCAGAAATAGTAATTATTGCTTCTGAGAACTTATTTACACCTGTGGCAAGAGGTTATTGTGAAACTTCCCTCTTGGCACAGCAGCCCAAGTTTCCTGGGACTTTCACACAGCAAGGACATCACCAATTCCAAGATGTTTTTTCTACCCCTTGTCACAGCAACCTGATTGCCTGCAAGGACAGAGTCAGACAAAATTTTCAGGGAGACCCTCCTGCTGAGTTATGAGATTCAGAAAGGACGTTGTTTTCCAAACACTTTTCCAAGGTTTTATTAAAACCTCAGGTGTGGCTAGATCCAGACTTAGTCCTAGACTTGGTTAATAGTTTATAGCTGAAGGATTATGTGTGGACAACCAATCCTTCATGCAATCTTGCTAAGGTTTCAATGTCCTAGTGTCCTATGGGGCACTTTCTGAGAATCTGCCAGAGCAAGGAACTGCTCATCCTCAGGGAGTAACTGGAGAGGCCTCACTGCCCAAGGGGAGATCCCAGGGTGCAAAACACTGTCCTGCAGGGGGACTCAAGGCCCTGTGCTGGCCACTGTTTATTCAGTAAGATAATTGACTTATTTTGGGTTTGGACATGCTCAATGAGCCCTTAGCTGCTGACCAAGCCTCACGACCCTTAACTCTCATGTTGTTACCTGTGAGCCAGATGCAGCCATGGTGACAATCTGGCTCAAGCAGAAAAGGGAGAGAGGGATCACACAGGCACAGTTCCTTCCAGCTAAAATAGGCAGTACACACTTCTAGAAAGTGTTGATCTAGGTGATACAAGGACAACTAAACTCAGCTAAGCACAGCTAAGCACAATAATTTATAAAAACCTGTTATGACTGCCAAAGGTCAGTATGCCAAATGAGGGCAGTATGCATAGAATGTGTGTATTGACTGTCACGCTAGACCAATATCCCTATGGAAAATTAAGAAAAAAAGGGAAAACATTTTGAAATTACTGGTGGGTGCTCATTTTACTTTGTGGATTGTGTAATTTGTAACATATACCCAAATGTACACAAAGGACTGACAGATTTGTCAAGCTACTTTTAAAATCATAAAGTCTTTTAGGTTGGAAAAAAAACCCTTAAAGACCACTGATCTCAACCATTAACCCAACATTGCCATGCTATCCCAGCACTAAACCATGGCCCTAAGCACCACATCTACACACCTTTTAAATACTTCCTTGGGTGGTGATTTAACCACCACCCTGGGCATCCAGTTTCAGTGCTTGACAACCTTGTCAGTGAAGAATTTTTTCCTAATATCGAATCTAAACTTCCCCCAGCACAACTTGAGGCTGTTTCCTCTTATCCTATCAGTTGTTACTTGGAAAGAAAGATTCAAATCTTGCTACAACCACCCTTCAGGCAGCTGTAGGGAGTGATAATATCTCTCCTGAGCCTCCTTTCCTCCGGACTACACAATCCCAGCTCTTTAAGATGCTCCTTATAAGGTGTGTTCTCTAGACCCTTCACTGCTTCATCACCCTTCTTAGTGACATGCTTCAGCACTTTGTTGTCCCAAGAAATCCATGTGTTCCTCAAATGGTAGCTAGAGGCAGGCTAAATTACACTAGGTAACACAAAATCACCTCGAAACATGCTATGTTAACTAGATCACATCCTTACTCAATCTACTTGATTCAGTTATCTACATATTAATGTCAACTCTTATTTGCTATTCACAGAGTTTTACAGGACTGAAAAGATCCTTTCACAGGTGGCAGATACAACATAGGTCCCAGGTCTGATATGTGCCTGGAGAGATCATAGAATGTTTTGGGTGAGAATGGACTTTAAAGATTATCTCATTCCAATCCCCCTTCCATGGACTGGACACCTTCCACTAGACCAGGTTCTTGAATCCCCATCCAACATGGCCTTGAACACTGCCAGGGATGGGGCACCCACTGCTTCATGTTGGCATTGTCCTACTGACTCCTTTCAGACATATTAAATTTGTAAATAACAGCCATTTCAAAGAGGTGGATAACTCAAAATATAGTCATCACTTTAAAAGGTAGACATCTAGACCAGCTGAGACAAAAATCTTCATTGGATACTGGCAGGACTACCTCTAATGTGGACATCTGCACATCTGTGAATGACAGAAAATACCTGTCTAGCATTTAGCCCTCCTTTGTCATTACTGACTAATTTTCCTGCATCAGACTGGGGGTTTGTTCTCCTTTCAGTCTCTAGAACTATGTTGTGGTTTATTTTCATGAAGTTTGTATTGAGTTCTTTGTAATATCAAATGGTTTGATCTCTGTACCCCTCTGTTATCCCCGAGTTGGTTTGCTCCCTCCCCTGACCACCTATCCATCACTGTAAACCCTGCCCCTGGCCCTTGTCAATCATGCCCAGACCTCTCCCTGCCTTCCAGAAGGTTCCAGGGAGAGCGTCGAGGGATTGGCTGGGGTCCAGAAACTCCTCCCTGTGTCCTCCCTCATTGGACCGTGTCCTGATGGACAGTGGCCTGACCCCTCCCTCACTCCTTTCCTATTTGCTGAAACCTTTCCACTCCCCCCATACCCACTTCCCTTTATAACCCGTTGTCTCCCTAGAGTCCCTGCTCAGTCCTGGGCATCCTACCCTCAATAAACACTCTCCTTGTTGCACCCAGGATTGAGTCCACCTTTCTTCTTCGTGTCAGCGACCACGTCCCCAGATTTGTTCCAGCACCAGCGTGCCAAGGACCCACTGGGCTGTGCTATGCCCCAGTGCAACACAGCATCTGTGGCGGCCTGGCTGCAGGGCTAGCCGGAATCCCAGAGCCGTAACAGAACTATCCCTTGAAATTACTTTTCACCCTTAAATGTAACAGAGTAATTTCACACCACTGAACAGCACAGTCATTCCAAGACAATATCACCATTCAGACAAGGGGGGGTCATCCAGACAAGAGATTTGCCTAGAAATAGTCATATAAATTTTATCATTTTGCTATATTTTTTAAAATTCAATTGACAATCACGAAAAATAGGATAAAATACCGTTCACTTTTCTTTTAAAGAAGACAGGGTTACTTTTCTTATTTTTTATTTTTATTTTTTTACAGATGACAAAAGCACAACAGTGCAGCCAAAAAGGCAATGTTTTTATCTGTCCTACTTTTTTCCAACCAATTTGGTTGTTCTAGTGCTAAGTCAGCCTTTTGTTTGAATGCAGAAATACAACACATATCACGTAGGAAAGTTCTCACAAATTCAAAGGGGTTTTTTGGAAGGAGTTAGGTTAACATATAAAAACTTGTTAATGAGTCTTGGCTTATTCATTTCTTCTGACAGCATTAATGTCAGGATTTGGTCTGCCAGTTCCAACACATATGGAAATAGGATGTTGCACATTTTGAGATACGAAGGATTGTAGGTAAATCTTCCATCACTTATAGTTTGTGACTCAAAAGTCTGCATAATTCCAAGAAAATATGTAGTCAAGAGAAAACTGATTTAAATTGCAGGAACTTGAATTCATCCACTGGGATCCAAATCTAATTTTGAGTTAAATTATATTTTACGAGAAAAGCCTACCAGAGAGGGAGGAATTGGATATTGGATGACATGGTGAAAAAAACTCCTATTAATTTAACTTCTCAATACAGGGGAAGGAAAAAAGCATAAAATAAATAGGTAAATGGTTAAGTGAAAATATAATATATGGTTTCCCTTTGACCTTAATTGAACCAACTGGAATTTGTTACTGATGACTGGTGTGGGTATATTCCTATTTTCCTATTGATATTATCAACAAAGCTGTCAGCTAGACTTCATTTCACTGGCATGTAAGAGTTTATTAGTAAAGATAAAATTCAAAACATTTCTTAGAAATATTTGAGAAAAACAGAAATACATAATTTTAGCTTATCAGTAATTTATATGAAGATTTTTTCTAATATATTCATATAGGATACTGAAAAAATGTATCTGAAATGTATCAGCTTTGTAAAGTTCAGTTCACTCTTTACTCAGTACTTCATAGAGGTCTACTGGAGTTCATGTGACATTTTTATAAGGGATAAAACATTCAAATTTATTTATAGTATAGATTCAGTTCTTTAACTATTAAAAACCCTGAAAATGCACAGGACATCCATCATTTTTCTGTGCCAAGATGCATTGCATTTCCATTTCAGATGGTCTCATTTCTGAAGTGTGTTCCTGGTAGGACAGTGAAAGTATGCTGGAAAATTTGTACATTTCTGTATATGGAGTCTTCTTAATTGATAAAGCTCACACAGTTTTTAGGTTATACGATCTTGCACTTAGGACTGCTTTATTTTGTTTGGATTTTATTTTCGTTTATTTTTAAGATAACTGCTGTTTTTTATGAGACTTTCACAATTGGATTTTTCTTCTATGCTTTCAAACTTTACCAGAACACACTTATTGGCTGACATAGTCCCATGTCAGTGAAACTGAGTTTTCTTGAGTTCAGCAAAACTATAAAAAACATTTTTGTATTTGCACCTTTTTTTGTTTCTCCCACATAGACCAGGTCCACCAAGTGATCTCTCCTTGATGCCCGCTTTGTGCAAACCTTCCCTCTCTTGTGGTCTTTGTCTATCACAGTCACAATAAGACAAGCAATACTTTTTCTGGAACTTTCAGAATATCATAATTGTCCTCTTCAGGCAGCAACTGTTGTGGCCTCAATGGCAATAACCCAAATGGCTGCAGCCTTTTCTTCAGAAGGTCACTGTGGTCCTGTAGACCACTCTAGGCACTTCTTGAACACTTGTGTTAGAGGAAAAAAGAGGAAGAGCACTTTCTTTAGGGATCTCCATCCTCACTGATACTCAAAACCCAATTTCACAATTGCCTGGGCAACACAACCCAACTTTAAAACTTGATCCAGATGCAAATTTGGCTCTGCTCTCATCAGAGGCTTGGACCTTTAAGGGTCCTTTCCAAACTGTTTTTCTCTGATAGTAAATATCAGCTGAATACTTTCTGTTCTATCTCTTAATTTTAAAAGGGAAAAGCATACAAAGCAAAGCAGATATTATTGTCTGAAATTATTTTTCACAATAACACAATCAAATCACACTTTTCTAATGTTATCTAACCAGTCACCATCTGCCTCTAGAGATAGGTTTTTCTTATCTCCGTTTTAATCTTTTCCTAATAAAATGGGGAATAGAGGATGTCTGAAGAGTCAGAGGTATGTAAGAAAGACCAAATATTATTTAAGTCTGGGAGAAGTGTAATAAAACCAAGATTTCCAAGGTTTCCTAGGCTCCAGAATAAATTTAAAAAATCATTCCAATATATTTCAACTAACTTTTGCTCATCAGCTGTTTCTCATAGCTTAACTTTCTTACTCATCCTTGAGTACCAGACTAATTAAATTTAAATTGCTTTGTGGGAATGCTCCATGCTATCCCCATGGGCTTGAACCACGTCTAGCTGCAGTTAAAATCTCATCAAGAACCATACTGACAAGCTTGCAGCTCAGATAAATCTACTAATGCTCAAACCTGTGCACTTGCCTTGTTGAATTTATCAACATATTATATAGGTTGATATGATATTTAAAGTATAACTAGATATAAGCAAACTATGATGAATATATCTGAAAATACAAGAACAGATAATCCTTGCTTATTGATTCCTCTGAGTTCATCTTTTCTGCCATCTATACTAAAACTGAAAGGGGAGGCAAGAGGGAAGGCTGGACATGGTCTCCCCTGCCTTCCACTGCTTCCCAGCTGAGGAGTTAATGCCTGCAATTCTAATCAGCTAATTAGAACACAAATGAGTAGTCTGAAGGGGTTACTCTTGCATTCAAAGAAAATAAGCTACCCTTGTTAATAGCATATTTGATATAAAAACTGACGTGAAAAACTAAAATATTTGATATAAGGAGCAAGGGCAATATTTTTTTTCCTAGATGAAAAATATATTGATTTGTAAAATGAGTGGGTTTCCTTTTCTTTCTTCATCTTCAAGGCCTAATTGTCCTGAACATTAATAACACTTATTTTTTTATTATAAACATAACATAGTCTTCTTTTGCTGCCAAGTCTATAAGAAGCAAGATTTCAGAAATGCCTTTATTCCTGAACCTAAAAAATATGCAAAAAGATCTTAGAATACTTTCTTTTAAAGTAATAAAAAATACTTAAATTTTGTTTTAAAATCCTCCTTTATGTGTTTTTTAAAAAATAGACAGTTCCCAAAAATTCATCATGGGCTATTGATATTTCTGGACCTATTTTAACACTTTAGAGGTTGCAGACTAGTGTGTATATCTAATTAAGGTTCAGAAACACCTTTTTCAAGGTCATCTAAACACGCACATTAAGGTATCTCACTTTATATAAAATCTGTTTAAAAGGCAACACATTGTCTATAATGACACTAATATTTCAATGTCACTGTAGTCATGTATTCCCATATTTTCACAGGTTTTTCTGCTTTGTCTGAGAGCCTTTCAAGCCTTCAGAACTTGAAACCTGTCAACGAGTGAAAATTTCAGTTGTTTTAATTGTGATTTTGATGTCAAAAATGTGTATGTAAACCTCATACCTGGGAACTTAGAGAAAACCTCCTTAGAATGCAGGGAGACTGACATTTCCTGATCTATGAATCCCAGGGAAAAAAATCTTTTTTATTCAAATACAGTTGGTAAAATACAACTACATTTTAAAAAATCTAGTATTTTAGTTGATGAGAAATTCTTAACAAAGTCCTTCATCAGTTAATGCAAATATGTCTAGAGTGAGAAAATCTAGAGTAATTACTAAAACTTTTTGTTTGCATTGTGTAGCAGCTTGCTCTGCAAGGGGTCCTGGTGGCAGCGACATTTAATGAACCAAGACTTGCATTCTACATTAGGGATCCTTCGGTGTAACGAGAAAAGATAGTATCTTTGGAGCTCGTTTTCTTCATTCAAATAAAGAAGTAAAGAGGTGCATAGCCAAGATGAAATATGTGCTTATCCAAGCACACACTATATTACTGTAGTACTTCTGTTTACTTCATGAAAAACAGAAAAGCAAAAAGCATCAAAACAATCTGCTGATTTTGCTGCTGAAGCTGAATCACCAAATAGGTGATAATCACAGCTTGACTTTGCTACAGGATGCAGAGCAATTTGAGTACCTACAGCGAATCCAGTTAAATGTTTCCTCTACATCTTGTTGTTACCATGCATAATTTGTTTGTCATTCTTATTTTCCCTCTTCACTCAATACAGACTAAAAGCTGATGGTAAGATGGTAAGATTTACATTAAGACATAATAGCATTTTCTGAAAAAACTTTAGCCCAGAAGAATCAGATACCTAATGTGAAGACAGATTTCTCAAAGCAAGCAGGATGCTATTAAATGTGCTGTCCCAATAAATCCTCACACTTCACACCCTCATAGCTGAAGTGGTTGCTTTCTTAGAACTGGGGAAAAAAAAATAATAGTAAAAAAAATAATAATAGAGTGTTTACTTGATCCTTGACTTTTGATCTTCATTGTTGTGGTTGTTCCTTTTCCAGAATTTGGCAGAAAAAGTTTGGCTGGACCTCAGAAACTTCCACAATATATTATTAGATAAGATCTTTATATCATGTTTTTCTGTGACATTTTGTTCATCTCTTTTTTTCTTTGCACAGTTCTTTCTAAAAAATAAAACCAAAGACAAAACCAAAAACAAAACCAAAAACCAAACCCTAAACCAAAACCAAAGCAAACACAAACAAAAAACCCCTCACACTCAAATACCAAAACTGAGATATGAATGCTGTCAGATACTGTCAATGTTGAAAACATTTGCTTTGACTCAAGCATAACCCAGATTATGGTTTTGCATGACTGGGAGATTCTATATTCAGTATTCAATTTGTTGTGCCTCACCTCGAGAACAGAATACCTCTAGACTCCAATTTATGAAATTTATACTGCTGACAAAACATTGTTTTTACAAAATTTCTAACCCTCCTGGCCACTCCTGTGTTCATAACAGGAGTCTGTGCTCATAACAGGAATCTATGTGACATAACAGGCATAAAGGTCATAATCAGCAAAAATAGTAAACTTTTTAAAAAATATGTAATGACTGAAATCAACAACATTACACATTCTCTTTATTGTATGTCCAGAAAGCACAGGGCTAGAAAACCAGGGTAAATTCACAACTTTGCCTAGTGGGCCCCCTTACTGGGTTTACATTTCATGAATATCACTTGTTCTTCTAATTAGTTAACTTTTCTCAAGTTCTTATCAAGTCTGTACTGTGTTTTTCATATCAACATTCCCTACTAGCAGAATTTTCAAGGTTACTTTTCCATGACAGTCTTTATGTTTGGGTAGAATTTGTAATTGGCCATAAAAACAATACACATTGTAAATGCCACACACTAAATGCCTCTTCTCTCTTGTATATCCAAAAACTTGACAGAAATAACATTATAAGTACATTTACTCCACCATTTTCATGCTAATAGTATTGGTTTATTTCCTATTTCCCCTGTTTGCACTTTGTCATCACCTGCCTTGTTTTATACATGTAGATCGAGTCTGCAGTGCATTATGACAACAGAATTTGCTCTTTGTCACCTCAGGTTTGCACGTATTCATAAACTTGTTTGTTTCCCAGCAACAAACCCCAGCTTTTCTTTTACCAAAATAAAGCCACTTTCCCAAGAAATAGAAGCACATAATCACTATATTTCTCTCAGCATCTGTGCAGTTTTATATGTTCTTATAACCAGAATTCCCTAACAAAAGTCCCCAAAAGTTGTTTTGCTTTTGACATTGACTGATCTTCTGCAATGGAGTCCCACTTCACATCATCACAGTCATCAGAAGTTCTCCTTCCTCAAACACCTAGCACAGTTTGGTCATCATGATTTATTACTCCCACATTTAGGCTGACAGGGAAGACTCAACAAAAATAAAGCTAAAAATAGGCTCCCTGTAGCATCATGAATTAGAATTTATTCTTATAACGCTTTGGTCCACATAGAGCATCAAGTTCAAAATCCAATTAAGGAGTTTGAATCACATGAAGAAACCAATTCAAGACAACCGAATCTTTTCTTCTCTTTTACTGAAATGCAGTATACTCACTGTCTCATGAAAAGAGGAGATTACTTGGACCTGTATTGTTTGATTTGTCTCTCAGTGCCCCAGGAAAGCTGAAACCCTTGTGCCTGACCAGTCTGTCAGTGTCCCATGATGGGGACGCTTCACTGAAGAGTCCTACTGAATGGGAGGGTGGCTCAACTGACTTGTTCACGGACACACCCCAACAGCATAAGGGAGACCCCTCAGAAGATCCCCTCAACTTTTCATCTGAGTATGTTCCCCTCTTCCAGAAACTGTGAAGGATTCACACCAAGTTTATGGAATAGCTATTAATATAAAATTGTGACATGTTAAGGCTCGAGGACTGCCAGTGACAGTATCTGACTGCAAAAATATATACAAAGCAGCACACATAGAATCTGTAATCCCCAATAAAAGCATTCAGAACACACAGTGTGGTTCTTACCCAATAGATGCCCCTATCGGGGAGAAGACAGGGTCAGCCGTTTGACTGATCCATGCAGTAACAATGGAGTCTTCCCTAAATTCTCCCCATTCCCTACTTACTTTTATACTATTTCTTTGCGTTTAACTGGAACTTGTGCAATCCTAGTCATACATACTTTTGTTAAGGATTGGTGTAAAATTCTCTTGCATTGCTTTGAATGATACAGTCAATAAAATCTGGAGCACACACCCAGTGAGGTGTGGCTGTGCCTTGGAGGGAGTACCTTTGGGTTGGACGTGTGTGTTAATATTACAATTAGGCTGTAATGACCCAAGTTAATTTGAGGAGAGATTTCACTACAGCTGTTGGCTCAGCAGCAGGACATCTCCTCTCTCCCCTGGTGTCTTGGGTTACAATATGTAACCAGAGGTGTGTATTCTATTTGCCATCTGTTGAAACCAGTTGGAGGGATGTTTTTTCCTTATCCCTTGTATAACCTATTCCTCATAATTCCAGGGGGAGAGGGCAGGTGCCTTCTGATAATGGGCAGCTGTTAAAACCAGGTGGAGCAGTGTTCCTATCTCTACCACGACACATTCTCCCTCCAAGGGGATATCTTCTGTTAATGGACCATTAAGGCTCACCACATGACTGAAAACATTACATCATCCCATTGTGAGATGCTCTATCCAGCAGGAGGAGCCACGAATTTTTACCTGGATAAAACCTGCCATTCAGAACTTCAGGACAGCCTGTTTTCCACTGGATTCCCAGAGGAAGACTGGACCCATCTCACCACCACTGGACCCTTCTACAGGATCATCTTTACTCCAACAGAACCACATCTAGGAAGACTTATTTTGGACTGTTGCCAACACCCTGACCAACAAGGTGTCAGGTCGTATTCTGACTCTGACAGCATTGGTAGGATTTTTTTGTTTGTTTGCTTGTTTTTCATACTACTATATTGGTATTTTTAATATTCCTAGTAAAGAGCTGTTATTCCTATTCCCTTATCTTTGCCTGAAAGCCCCTAATTACAAATTTATAATAATTTGGAGAGAGGGGGTTTACATTCTCCATTCCAAGAGAAGCTCCAGGTTTCCCTGGCAGACACCTGTCTTTCCAAACCAAGACACCTGGCTGACAGCTACTATGTGGGTTTTCAGCTGAAAAGTACCATCAAGTTCCCCTCCCTAAGAGGATTTCAACTGATCCTGGTTGTGGTGTCTCCACTCTGCCCCACCTCAGTTCCATATCCTATAGCAGATGCTGTGGCTGCAGATTTTGGGTGTGGGGAATCATCCTGGTACAGGTTTCCAGTGTGGCAACCACATTCCATCCAGCGGGTAGCAACAGTATTTTACCACATAATTTCTGTACCATTATAAATTATATTATGTTGTGAATATAACTTATCAGTTTCCTCTTATTTTACCCCCAGACGTCCTACCACATTCACAATTTAGAAATCATATAACTCAAATCCTGAGGTTAGCAATTTCTTACAAAATCTGTTAGATTTCAAGTACTGTGTGTTGGTACTTCAAGTTGTCTTCTCTTTGAGATAGAAATTATCTTTTCAAGCTGTATTTTAATACAAGCTAATGGAATGGTAGTCTGGTTTGCAAAATAGACTACTAGACAATGTAAATATGTAAACTTAAATAAATGATGTGGGTTTTGGTCAGTCAAACATTCAGAAGGCATTGTCCTAATAAATGAATGAATGAAAAACAATTTTTATGGTAATTTAAATGGTATGGAAAACACTGATTAGCTGAAATGTAATAAATTAAATTCCATAAAAACTCTGTGAAGGGACTCCATGTTCCTGAATTTCAATTCATAATCAGTTCAGCAGCAGCACCTAAAAAAGTTCTGTAACACAAATGTCAGTACCTTTGTAACAATAAATGTACCACGGTTAATCGCATTTCGCCTCCAAGATTAAACCTGTATGTCTCATAGGACTACTCTAAATACTTGGCAAGATAGGAATGGGACTGCTCTGTTACTGCTTTTTGATACATGGAAATTCAGCTCAGCTCCCTGCTGAGGCAGACATCTTTAGAATTCATAACTGTTTGAATTCCAAACAGTTTTATTCACCTGCCTCTAAAATGTTGAAAACTGTTGATGTGAAACAGCTCATTTAAAATATGACTTTGCCAAATATTTCTCTCTAATATAGGCAAGACAGAGAAAGGAAAAGTAATTTCTACTGTACTGGGGAAAATCTGCATTTTTTTATTATTTTATTCTTTTGGTGAAATGTTATCAAAACACTTATCCCTTGGAATTGTCCAAGTCAGAAATTAATGGAGCTTGATTTAATAAAATAAGGTCTCCCTTTTAACATATACAATGTTTTTGTCAATATATAAGAACTTCATCTACAGGCTTAATAATAATATAAGGAAGTAAAACCAGATGGAATCTCACATTCAAAACCTCTAAATAACATAATTATTAGCAAAAAAGATCAGTTTGTTGTTCTTGCAGGTCTAGTAATAGCAGAAATTTGAGTATGATAGGTCAGGAGAATCTCCAGCTTATGAATATTTTGCAATGCTGGGCATTTAACCCCCTTTCCATTTGTCTTCTATCACAATTTATTCTGAACACCAACTATTAAAAATCCCAAAGCAGCTTAAAAATGTAATAAACTGTAAAGGACAGAAAAGATATGATACTTTCATATTATGGAGCCCTTGGCAATAATGATCAAAGTTTTGAGTTCTTACTTCTGAACTAGAACCTGGCCCTGCATAAGAAATTTGTCTGACAATGACCCCAAACCTTAAAATTATTCCCCACAGATTAAACCTCACTATTGTCTATGTTAAATGAAATTATGCAATTCCAAATAATCCAACCCAAGGTAATATTTTTGTGTTTCTAAAAGTCATAGGTTAACAACAGAACCAGGAGAATAAAAACACATGAAACAATGCCAGTTCCACTTTTCATAATGTGTAGGGAGTGGTCAAATACCATGAGGATAGTAACAACCTCTACTGTGTTTTCAAGAGATCCCTTCTGGAATGCTGTGTCCGGGTCTGCGGCCCCCAACATAAGAAATAAATGAACTCGTTGAAATAAGTCTGGTGGAGGTTGATGATGATCAGATCTGCTGGTGTAGATGTCCCATGAAGACAGGCTAAAAGGGCTGGGGTTGTTCAGCCTGTAAAAGAGAAGGCTCCAGGGAGAGCTTAGAGCACTTTCCAATACCTAAAGCATTACAAGAGAGCCAGAGAGGGTTTTTTTATAAGGGCATGGAGGGATAGGGAGAAAGAAATTATTTACAGTCAGAATGGTGAGGTACTGGAACAGTTTTCCATAGGAATTGTGGATGCCCCACAACTGTTCAAGGCCAGGTTGGATGGGGCTCTGAGCAATCTGGTGTAGTGGAAGGTGTCCCTGCCAATGGCAGAGATTTGGAATAGATGTTCTTTAAGGTTTCTTCCAATTAACACTATTCTACAATTCTATGAGATTGAACCAAAAGACAGAAAAACAAAATGAAAAAATGCTCATGGTAGAAAATATTATAAAAATACTGTGGGTTGCTTGCAAGTATGGCTAGGAAAACCTTTAAATCCATGTATCTACCTTATTATTAGGAGTTTTCACACTCATCAAGGACTTCATGCTCCAATATATTATTTTGGCCTAAATCTGTCACTCATGTGAAGAACTTACAATGCCTTTTAGCACATCTTCAAATAGCTTTCAATAGTGTTTTCACTTTCTGTCAGAAGCCATGAATAGCATAGTTATTTTGGAGGTTACTTGTGCATAATGCAGCCAGTCTTTTGGGTTAAATACTGTGCCATGGCAGTCAGTTTTCCAGCATCAGCTGCTATTGGACAAAATAAGATAGTGACAATTCTCTGGTGGTGAGGCTTTCTGGCACAGCTTACATGGTACAGTCAGCCTTACAGACACAAAGCTCTGCAATCCTGGAAAGGTGCCTGGGCCTGGACTAAGTCCTCTCAGATCAGTATTATCCATGTTCTCTTAATTTCTCACAGTTACTGAAGGGTTTTTAGAAGTGCCTGGAGTTAGGAAAGTGGTTCCTTAGGAGACTGACTTTACTGGTCTTTTGCATGAAGTTATTAGGATGTCCAGAAATTCACATTTTGTGAGAATTAAGGGTAATTGTCCAGAAGACTGACCATATTCAGAATTGTTTCTGAAGAGCACATGGTACTAAACGTAAAATAGGATGTGCTGGTACACTCAAGAAAAGAATACAATAATTCACTTTGAAAATGTGAAGAATCAGTCAAATTTGAATTTGTACTTTATTTTATAACTCTAAATAATAAAAAGAGAGAAAAAGTGCTCCTTAAGTATCCAGTTGCTTTCCATTTATTTTTGTTAATTTAGGACATGGTTTAGAAGTAGTATTAGAGACATTTGAACAGTGGTTGTCTACAAGTGAATATGACAGCTTGAGAAAAAGGGGTTGTTTTTTTTCTTTTTTCTTTTCTTTTTTTGTTTTTTCTTCCCACTGAAGGTTAAAAAGACAGAAAATAGAAAAGACCACAAAAGGCCTTGAAGATTATGTATTGAAATGGTTAGAATATAAATTTTGCATTTTGGTATGATTTACTGAGTCCTTTATTGTTACGATTGTTAGCAACATAACAAGTAACTGAGTCTTGAAAAACACATGAAATAACAATCACTAGAGGAAAGAGAATGTAACAAATGAATAAAGATAAAAGTGGCTCATTTAGGGTGAAAATGGCTTTTTCTTAACTAGAATTCTCCAGTCATGTGTGATCCCAGATCTCTTGATAGAAATATTATAACTGAAATTTGCAAAGAGAACTTAAAAACAGTTAAACGCACAGAATATACAATTAACAAACAAATAAAAAACTCAACAACCACAACAGCAAATTTAGAACTTCTTTACCAGAACAATTAGAAAGTGATGCCCAAACAGAAAAAGCGACACTATAGAATTGATGAAATATCTTTAGATTTACAGTTAAGATTTTTAGGATTAAAAATAAATAGGTTCACTGTCAGTTTGAAAACAACAAATATCACAGCTCAGTTTGATTCTTGGCAATGGAAAAAAGCTGCAAGATCCTAGTGGATACAACACTTTGCAGGAGCCAGCATAACATACACAGCAGGGATGGAGAGGAAGGGAACAGCATCTCTGGATTGGATGAGTTCCTTGTGAAATCATTGGACAATATTTCAGGAGAAGGTGAACAGAGCATCAGCCTGAAGAAAACCAGATATTTAAATGTTTTTCAGTCAGGCAAAATTAGGTAAGCAAGTATGATATCTGAATTAAGAGTAACAAAATTGAAAGAAAAATAATAGAAAATCAAGAAGAATCAAGGAACTGTAGCTACAGTGGCTAGCTTGGGGACTTTCTTCTGGGCTGAAATACCTTTTGTTTGGTGGCTTGCAACATATAAAATCAGGCTGCTCATATATATTCCTAATTTTGATTAATAAAAAAGCCCTTGATATTGTTTTCAACTTATAATTTCTTTGTTTCTCAATTACTTCCAAATGTTAAAAAAAGAAAAAAGAAAGGGAATCTATTTCAGCATAGCAATGCAGTGTCTTTGATGGATCATCCACCTAAGCAGAAACATTTTCTGATCGGTTTTCCACTAGTTATATTTAACCCATACACCTTTGGGAGTGTAGCATTCTCAGTGATATTTTTCACCCGCTTTTACAAGATTGTTCATTGTTTGCCAGAAGCTCCTGTTTCACAAATGCTGTTTCTTGTTATTCCACAGGAACATTGAAAAACTAGCCAACAAATACTAAAAATTACTTGCATTCAAACTGGAGACAAATAAAGTCATCTTTTCTACTATTGTAGCTACTAGTACACAATTTTTCTCTTATTGTCACTAGCATAACTTGTTTGTGGCTCTATTGAATTCAGTTTAATCCCTCTGGAATTACATCAATGCAACAGAAAAGCTGTTATCCTCCACTTAATACATCCTGCACTTTGCTTTCGGTGAAGTACAATATTTTTAACTCTCTCAGAAATCTTAAGGGGTCCATTCATTTACGTACTTGCTGTTTATAGAAAACTAAAATCCAGAGCAATGCAACTAAAGGTAGCCAGTAAGTGCAGGGCTGCATTCTGCAGTCACCTCAAGATCAAAGATCCCAAGGTCTTAAAACCCATTGCAGGATTCTTATAGATTGAGGAAAAGTAGGTCTGCCTTTGGAAGATCATAACTTTCTTCTAAGCCATAATCACTTCTGCCCCATGATAATTATTAGTTAGTCATCCTCATTTTATTTAGTTAGTCATCCTCATATTCATTTTATTATTATTTTAGTGAGCAGGCTGGTGCCTTCACATTAGGTAATCTCACTTGTTTCCTGACTCTTTGCTTGAGTACTCAGTCCCTCAGCTGACACAGTCAGTCTGCAGTACAGTCCTGAGCAACACACACTGGAGAGAGACATCCTTGGCTGACTGTGCATCGGCTGTGCCCTGGTGCTCAGTGAATGCCTTTGTTGTCAAATGGGAGAAATCAAGCAGCGTCCAGGAAAGCAACAGAGTGCATTCTGCATTGATTTTTAAATGCCCAATGTTTTGTTTGGATGAGAGAATAACCACAGTTTGTACAGCCCACTAATCAATTGTATCAGAGAAGGTGCTGACTTAAATACAAATCTGTATGTTTAAGCTCTCAGAAGCCTTAGGAGACAGTCTCACCTTTGGCAGAGATACAGTAAGCTGTAACTCAAAGGCTAGTTATTTTCCATTCACCCTTGGTTTGATGAATTACAATGTCATTTAGCAGCATACAGGTTTATGAATTTTTGCTTGATTCACCCATCTAATCTTATTAATTTGTATTGATAAGTGAAATGTTCATGTACCTCTCAGCCCTAGAACCTTGAAATGATAATGATACCTCAGGCAACATTTTCATTGAGAGCTGGAAATGTAGCGTCCATTGTTCTTTGTCTTTGGCTATTGTATAACTCCAGTGTAACTGCAAGGCTGTCCCAGCTACAGCAGTTTCTCTTCTGTTCTTTGCATACAGAAACATCCTGAGGTACAGGTATCTGGGACAGGCAGCAAAGCAGGAGAGCTTCGAGCAGGCTGGCTGAGTGGTGTCCCATGACCCCTGCAAACCAATGCCAGCTCTGAAGTGTGTGCTTCTCAGCTCTCTTACAAGAGGACAATTGTATGCTGATGCTGACCTCACAGTTAGCTGATATCCCTTGTTTGCATTATCACAAGTCTTACAAATGCAGTGTAGAATTTTCTCCGAAACACTTTAATCCTTCCTCCTTTCCTCCCAGTACCTCCCTCTCCCATCCCATCCCTCCATTCTTGGTTACCACTAATTGGAGCTCTTCTGAGGTATTGTTTCCATCTGCATTGCTATGCAGTCTTCTGCAGCCACAACATTTTCAGCCATTTTTTTCTTACAGCTTTTAATTTCATGTTGTTATCACTACATCATCCAGCAAAAAAACCTGTTTTTCCAAGTTTTTCATTCCCGCAAAAGGTCCCCACCAGATACACATTGGCATGAATTTCTTTGTCCTTAGAAATTTTATTTTGATACAGGGCCAAAAGGTTTTGCCCCAGGTTTTGTATCACATATCTGCTGTTTACATCATGTTAATATAGAATGTGACATGATTGTTTTATTTACTGAAGATACAGATAAAAAATTCCTAAGTTTTTCATTATTATTTTTATTAAATTGCTGGCATGTTTTCACAGATAACAACTCCTACAAAAAACACAGAAAAACTTGCAATTTGACGAATCATTAGCAATGTACACATAAACAGTATTAGACATAAGTAATAGGATGCTTTTAACTGTAAGGAAACACAAGAGGTCCTTGGAGTTGCCACTGGAGAATGATGTGTTCAAGACTTTAGCCTACCCAAGACTTTGATCCCCACCAAGGTTTTCTGCAGATTCTAACAGAATTCCACTAAGTGTGTTAGCTGTTACTGTCTGTGACACTATGTTAATGAGTGCTTACAATGGTTTTATGGGTATATTTCTGGGCTTCAGACTCCTTCTTCCACAATCAACACAGTTCTCTGACTTTTTTTCCCTCTATAGTAATGGTATTTCCTTATATACTTGGAATAAACTAGTAAAGTTGACAAATTATTGGCTTTTCTTAGCTCTCCTGAAAGACTTGATTTTATTTCTCATCTGAATGTCTGAAATCAAACTAAATGTAATTGACCAACAAAAATGATAGGAACTGAACTGCATATCAGAGAAAATCTACATTACTAATGTTTAAAAGAGAAAATCATAGCACCTGAAAGTTTTCTACACACAGAGGTTGCCTGAAGCTCCCTTCTCTGTGCTGTTCCCAGAACATCTCTGGAAGATTTGTCCAGATGTCTTGCCAATGGCACTTACTGGCTACAGTAACTCGGCTCAAAGAATGCTTTACTTCTTCTTTCTCCTGAAATCTCAAACCAACCCAAACTGTCTCTAATCATGCCCTCTAGGTTACTCAGGGAGGAAAGTATTCTTTGCTAAAAATTCACAGATTTGAGCACTGAGCAGAAAATCTGGTTGACCTGACAGCTGGGGCAGATTTAAACACATTGTTCCCACAAATTTAGAGGAAACTGGGAAGTTAGTGATATCTCATCTTAAGGTTGGGACCTAACACACCTGCCTCTTATGGTACTTGTTCTTTAATGACTTTAATGTCACTATTAATGTCACTATTAATGTCTTTAATGCTGCTCTGGCCAGCATTCAGGATATCCTTCATATACATTGTCAGCCAGAAGTCAATAATGAACTACATACACTTAACATTGTTTGGATGTTAAAACCTTACATGTCTTTAATATTGATATTCACATAACTATAAATTTCAATGAAAAGTACAGACCAAAATATATTAAGCAGTCATCACAATAAGGAATGATATTTTTGACCTTCAACAAAATAAAGTGGACACAATAAAGAGAACATGACTGGTCTTGAAGAAATAGACTTAAATACTTTTAAAAAGAAACATATTTTATTTTAACTCAGGAGTGCTGGACTCTCTTAAGATTAAGGAGGGAGCACAGTGAATTTCACACTGAAAAAACAAGCTTCTCTAGAGCCTTTGAAAAGTTTAAAAGAAGAGATTAACTAAAAGAGCAAATGTCTGATAACAACAAGGAATAAAAGAGAATGGCAGTGCCAGACCTGAACCCATCTGGAAATGTACTCTGAGGTATGCTGATAAGCAGAATGTAACAGACCCCTGTCATAGGTAAATTCTGAGACAAAGCCTTCAGACCTAAGCACAAAGCTCCCATCTACCCTCAAGTCAGGAGACAGCTCTGCAGGTCAAGGAAGTAGGGAGAGAGAGGGGTTTTTCTGCACACACTTGAGCATAATGAGGTTAGATATTGGGTTTGTTTCATTTGTGACTCTATTTTTAACCTTCTTATTTTCTTAAACTGTTTTAAATTATGTGTAGTTTAAGTTGTCTAGACAACAAGATATTTTCCATGTAATAGTGCAGTGGGTGTATAAGTTGAGGCTGTGGGACATCTTCACAAACCATCATCTACTGGAAAAACTAAAGAATGCCTGAAGGATACAAAGGATGCAGTCTGAGCTGCATAAACCTGTTGAAAATGGAAAAACTAGTCAGTAGATGGAGAAATAACTCCCGTGACTACTGGTGACACCAAAGGCGATATTTGTGGTATGACATCCTGAATTTCCAAGTTGGCAATGCCCTTAAGCCAGAAATTAGAGGAAAGAACTATTAAAATAATGCTGACATTCTATTTCTCTGGCAGAAGAAATATTCTCACAACAGGAGCTAAGGCTAAAAAAGAAAAAAGCTAGACATTTTTGTGACTGGTGAATGAATGATGTGTTGGCTTACTGTAAGCATCTTGAGTATTAATTAGTGAAAGAAAAATCAAAATAATCCCATTTCCATGCGCATTATTCAGACTGCTTACCATCCATTTTATGTTTTTGTGTAGTAATTCCTATGACAGATGAAATTATGAGAGTATCCTTCAGAGAAATGAACTGGTCAGTTTTGCTGTTTTGAATGCTATAAGCAAAGTTGCTATTTTAAAGTAAAGTCTGAAACTAAAGAGGAAGGGAGGTGAGAAAGAAAATATTTGGAATTTATGTAAAATTCCAATATTGCAGGTAAATTTGAAAAGGTAAATGTAAAATACATATATAAAATATATCTAAGATATAAAATATAAACAAACAAAAATAAATATACTAATAAAAACAACTATAAAATAAATCTAACAAATAACAACATATTATGAAATAATATATAGAATATATATATTTATGCATCTATATAATATATATAGAATGTAATTGATTAGGCATGTGTACTTGGGAATTGAATTTATTGACAGAAAAAAATATGTACTGGTGCTTTTAGAAATATGATGCTAAAAATAGATATAAGGCAGGAGAGCTAAGCATGCCTAAGTATGTTCACTACAACCTATGAGCCCCATCCATGGCTACATAAACCTCCAGAAAGACAGACCAAGTCCCAGCCTTCTCTACGATTCACTAGAAGGTTTTCCTCCTAGTTTAGGCTATTTTTTCAAGGTTTCTTCCACAGCCAGTGCAAACAGTGGCACATTCTGCATTCATGTCACCCACTCTAGATGGCTACTACAGGAGGCAAAGGATCATACAGTGCTGGGTTAATGGTTGAATTTGATGATCTTAAAGGTCTTTTCCAAATGAAATGATTCTATGATCCTATGCCCTTGAGGCGTTGGTCTCAAGTGATTAAAAAGATTATCCATGGGATTAATTTAATTATAGACAGCTATGTTTTATAGAGTGGAAGTTAGGTAAGATGCACATTAAGTGATCACATTATTGTCAGCAGCGCCAGGGGTGATTCTGGAATCACTCAAAACATTGTCTAAGCCATTTCCTTTAGAGTAGGACCAACTATATGTAGATGGTTTCTGGCAGAATACATTCAGTATACTCCTGACAAATCTACAGTTTTCCATGAGCTTGTCTGATTCCTGTTTTCTGTTATTGTCCCTATGTTTGTTACTTGTAAACCAAGTCACTGCCAAATTCAAATCCATTATTTCCATCATGCACATGGAAAACAAATTATTCACCTCGTCTTTGTCAGTAGTTTCTACATACTTGAAAGATGTTGGCATGCCTGACTCCCCAGTAAATTTTGCCTTGTTACCTGCACAATCCCAGTCTGTGTAATCTTCCTTAATATAAACAAATTAAGAAGAAAGACATGAAGAGATGCAAGAGTTGAGCCCATTTCTCTAAGGTCCAACACTTTAATAACAAGGCTGTCCTTCCTTCCTGACATGGTGACTGCCTTGTCATCGTGTTCAGATTACAAGTAACTTTAATTTTTTATGTGAAAGATTTCTGAACCTTCGCAGCACACATTTAAATCAATAATATTAATTTGCAAAGTGATTCTTTAGGGTTGGTTGGGTTGGGTTTTTTATGGCCCAAAGCTAGCCTGGAGAAGGATGTGGAAAGTCAGTAATATGAGGAGCAGTTGAGGGAGTTGAGATTGGGATTTTTTTAGTTTGGAGAAAAAGCAGCTCAGGGGTGCCCTGATTACTCTCTACAGCCACCTGAAAGGAGCTTTCAATCAGCTGGGGTCAGCCTCTTCTCCCAGGAGACAAAAAAAAACAAAAAAGCCCCAAACAAACAAAACCCCCAAATCAAGCAAACAAGCAAGCAAGCAAGCAACCAACCAACCAACTAACCAATAACCCCAAGTAAATAACCCCAACACATAATATTTGCACTGAAAAGCTAAAATGAACACAGTATCTTGTTAGTTAGATGACAAGGGATTTAGTTTTCAGCTAGACACCATTTAAGTTTTGCAAAAGTCTCAATATTTCCGATTTTTTTAATTAAAACAGAAAGCTCTGGATTCTAATCTGGTTCTTCTAAATTCCAGCTTGGCCAGCCATTCATATGCCCTATGGTTTGACAGTTCTCAAAGTTTGACCGGACATGAAAATAGTCAGACAAGATAGAGCTTCCAAACTCTGAGTATAAAAGAGGAGTTACAATTGAGAAGATCAGTGTAGTACCTAGATTTTGAATTCCAATTGTCAAAACCATTTGCTAATTAAATTATGTTTTGATAGCTAAGTACAACATATCTTGAATTAGAAAAAATCATGAACGCAGGGTATTGTAAATATAAAAAGTCCATTGCAATTGGCACAAGCACAGCAGGGACAAATGTGATGCCCAAAGACAACAAATCAGAGTATTTAAAGAATTAAAATAAGCTGGAAGCACGTATGCTCATGTAAACTAAGCATGTAACAGCCAATGATTTCTAAATTCTCTATTTTTTGTCTTCTGTTTTAATATATTAAGGTTTAAATATACTAAGAAAAATGGAAAAATGCATTTAGCTATAGGCTAACTGGGTTCTTTTTCAATCCAGGAGAACAAAAAAGTCCTTTTGTATGGAGGACATCCTCACAATTTGTCTGGTGGTTCGCAGTTTCTGACCCAATCTCAGTGCTCAACAGTCAAGTCTAGATGGAGAGACCCCTTTGTGAGCTGCATGTTATCCCATTAAATATTCTTTTTGAGCAAGTATCCTGAAGTGGAACCCCATGTGAGTTGCCTCCTGTTTTGTAATCCAGATCTCTCAGGGAACATCAATAGGGATGGCTCAGGCACACATCATGGTATGATCAGTGATCAGTGATCATACCATGATCCTGAGTACACATGTCAATTCCAGCACCAGCCTGCACTCCCTACCTGTGGGGCTGCTTTCTGTCATTGGCAGGATCTATTCCTGGATCATGGCTGAAGATCCACAGTATGTACCATTTCCTTTGGCCCCTGTCCAGGAGAAGATCACAGAATCATAGAATTGTTAAGGTTGGAAAACACTTCTAGGATGATCAAATCCAGCCAGTGTAGATAATACACTGACCTATGACTCTCTGGGTCAGAAAAGCAGGGTAGTCTGATCTGTGAAAAGTGTCCTGTGCCTTATTTAGCTTTATGGTTTGGGATAAATCAGTGCTTTTGTGGTTGTTAGGTTGTGTGACTTAATGCCGACCCAGAAGTCGATCAGGAAGCAGACAGTGACTCAGACATTGTCTCATCAGCATCCTCCTGGGTCTGAGGAACACTCCCTACAGGAGCACCTCCATTCCCAACAGGACTGTTTCCTATGCAGAGGGGAAGATGTAGAGACAAGGTCTGCAGAAATCATGTTTCCTAATGCATATTGTAGGTAGTACATGAAATCCTTTTAAGGGATGCATTTTTGCATTTGCCTGTGCAAATTAAGCCCCAAGTTGTTTTCATTACCTTTCTTCTATGAGAAAAGTTGGTAATTACTCTGGTGCTTGCCTCTTATGATGTCATCATTTGTGCCTCACACTTCTGTGGGGCTAAAAGGTTTAAGAAACTCAAATCTGTGTTAAAATTATGGGATTTATTCCTTCTACTTGGCAGATCCATAAATTCATGTCTTTCCTTCCCCTACTGGAATCTCTAATCCCAAATGAGTTAAATACGGCATTTAGAATTGGTTTAATTACTGCTAAAAATGAGAGGAAAAGGGTGAGGGTAGAGCTCATGTTAATTTTTTTTCAGTGCATTTAGACTGAATTTCTATTCTATTTTTACTCAGCCTTTTTTTTTTTTTCTGCTTCAGCTTCTTATAATTATAAGGCTTTTTGCTAGGCATAAATAAGTGCTCTTGGTACACATGGGAACAGCTCTGTGTGAGAATAACTGACATTCAAGGGCTTTAACATTTTCTTTTTTGGTACCAATTCAAAAGCATATCACCATCCTGTTTAGCACTATTAAACACCAACACTAAGGTCTGACTGCAGTGGATTAACAAAACTGCTTCTAACCAGAGCTCAGCCACAGCTTTATTCCATTTGTCCTGTGTACCCACACAGTCAAGCCTCATTTTTCAGCATTTTTACTTACTTGAGCACTGAAAAGAACTTTAGAAACTACACTAACAGAACACTGTCTAGCCAGGCCTGTTCCATTTTGTTCTTTCTTATTGAATTGAGCTTCAAAATTGACAGTTGCATAAGAATACGTGACTAGACTGTCACAGAGCCAAAGCCTGTTTGGTATGCATCTCACATCTTCCCCAGGATTTCTATCACTTAGTGCTGACAGCATGAATGGATACAGAGATTTACTGACTGATACTGCAAAGTTGCCATTGTCAGGAGAGGCAGACACCCTAATGATGACCCTAAAAGGGAGAAGGGAGGGAGGAAGAAAGAGAGGCATTGTTTCCATGGCTACACAATACTACTTCTTCCATACCTCTTCTTCTCACAGCCTTGCCATCTGTGTCCATTCTGCAGATAGCAGTTATATCTCATTAAAATATTTAATGACTCCCACATTGTTAATTAGTGAAGATTTAAATAGGATAGTGCCTTGCTGTAAACATTACTCATATAGTAATATTGAAAAATATTATATAAAGAAAATTATACCTCTGTGTGCCTAATTTAAGTCCATGTATATCGAGACAACTTGGAGTCTACTGCAATGCAATGTTTTGGTGGTGAGCTGTCTGCTCCATCCTTGCAGTACATGTTGGTATTTGCAGCAGGGAACTTAACCACAGAGATTTTTGGGCTGCATTTTTAATCATCCAGTAGTAATATTACTGACATCTGAAATACAGAAACAACAAAGTAATTATCTGATTAAGTCAGCTCTTGGAACAACTAATAGTCTTCATTTTGAGGCATTGCTTGACCCCCAATATCAATAGGTGCCACTGTCCATACTCATTCAATGGGAAAAGGTAAGCAACTTCCAGAGATATCAATATCTGCCCTTCAGGACACCCTGCCCTTTCCTGTAGATCTTGTGCATGCTGAAATAATCTTCTAGAGCTGACTATGCACTCCTGAGTGGTAAGCTGGTACATAAATTGGTCTGACTTAGAAATGCACCCTCCAAAACTGTCCAGTAATCTCTTTCTCACCACTCAGTCACCACTGGATTTCCTGCAGTAATGTGAGCAGCACTGGGACAGCTAGAGCAGCTGCACACCTGCAGAATCAATACTACAAAACAGAGGATTAAAGCAGATGGAAAGATACAAACATGGGGGGCAGAGATATCCAAATAAAGCATCTTCACATTTTGAAGGTTCAAGTGACTCATTTAGAGAATGCATTCTGTGAAGTTCTTTACTGAGAAGTCCTTTACATGATTCAAAGGATTTGGGTATGTTTAGCAGTATCTTCTTCTGCATTATACTGTGTTTGTTTAGTCACAGTCCACCAGAGGCAACAACATTCATTCCTCTGACCTCAGTAGGTTCAGAGAGGATATAAGTAATGGTTGTTAATAAAAGAGTTTAGGTGGAGTTAAATCATTTGCAGTGTGTATATACTCTCCTTCTTATTAAGCTGCTTTATACTAAATTATTGTTTCCAGAAATTTAAAGGCATAAGAAATTTTGTACATAAAACATACAAAGCACCTTTAAGCTGAAAGTATCAAGATGTAAAATAAAGGAAAATACTTGAAAAATATCTCCTCAAAATTATGCATACATTTACAGCACAATTTCCTTTAATGCCACAGGAAAATTCTCCTGTGATAAGAGCCAGAGACCCGCAGTTTTGCTATAAGACATGATTAAACTTTAATGAAGGTATTTGTGGCACAGAAATACAAGTGTCCCAAGAGCTGCAGATAGAAGACTTGTTATTCATTTGTCTGCCGAGCACAATGAGATTTTCAGGCCTGTTTCTGCAACTCTTACTTGGTACTGTGTAGGTCTTCAGCTCAAGTGAATCATCCCTGCATACTGTGAATCATCCTCTGTGAGAGCTGCAGAAGAGATTCTTAGTTGTTCACTCCCTACATTGAGAAGGACATGAATAATTGCCAATAGATGTCCAGAAGGACTATCATGTACCCCAAGCCTCCCCAAGGGTTTCTTTGGCACTATACGTTTTATTGGGTTTGCTTGGCCTGGCTTTGGCAGTGGTGCAGTTTCTATGAAGAGCTGCCAGGAAGTTCCTCCATCTCTGGGAAAGGCAATGCTGGCCAGCTCCAAAGACAGATGTGCCCCTGGCCAAGGCAAGGCCAGCTAGGAATGGTGGTAATGTCTCTGTGATAACACACTGAAGAAGAAGAAAATAAAGTTATTGCACTGATGTAATTGTGGTCAGAGTGAGGTGATAACGTGAGAGGAACAACTCTGCAGACACCAAGGTCAGTGGAGAAAGAGGGACAGAAGGTGGTCTGGGTGCCAAAGCAGAGATTCCCCTGCCGCCTGTGGCGATGAGCATGGTGAAAGAACTGTCCCCCTGCAGCCCAAGGGGGTCCACAGGGAATGCAGAGATCCACCCACAGCCTATGGGGGAGACCCAGGCTGGAGCAGGTGGATGCCTGAGAGGAGGTTGTGACCCTGTGGGAGAGCTGAGGAGAGGGGGGCCAGCCCCCAGGCTGTTCTTGAAAGACTCCACCTTATGGAAGAGTGACCCACTCTGCTGCCATTTGGTGAGGGTTGTTGCCCATGGGATGGACTGACATTGGGGAAGTCCACACAGAACTGTCTCCTGTGGGAGGGAACCCACGGGGCAGCAGGAGAAACAGTGGGTGATTAACTGACCATAGCCTCCATTCTGTGTCTCCTTGCCCCTCTGGGGTAGGAGGTAGAGCTGGGAAGGAGGAAGGGATGCGGAGAAGGTGGGGATTTTTTAAGGTGTTATTTTTTAAGGTTTTATTTTACTTCTCATTACCCTGCCTTGATTTTGTGAGTGATCAATTCAATTCATATCTTTAATTAGAGCCTGTTTTGCTAGTAATAGTATTTGTTGAGTGATCTCTCCTTGTCCTTATCTTAACCCATGAACTCTTCATTATATTTTCAGGGGAGACACTGTCCAGCTGTGGAGGGGAGTGATGGAGAGGCTTTGGTGGATACCTGGCAGCCACGGCCACCCCACTACAACATATTCAACACAATCTGTCTGAATTTCCAAATTCAAAGGTGGTGACACCCCAGTATGATCCTTGTCTCCTTTTGATTAAATGGACATATAATAAGCACAGTATGCATTTGTCAGCAGGTGTAGAATTTATATACATAATTTGAAAATTGACATTCAGGTTTGTGAAGACAAACAGTATGGTACTTCGAGTTCTACTGGGCAGGTTTATGAGCATAAGATTAACAGCAAAATTGGTCTCTGACTGGAATCAGCTCCTTGGACAGGATAAGGCTCTGGAGGAAGGCTTAGCTTCTCTACTAAGAGATATTTGCATTGTATTTTTTAGTCCTTCTTGTCTAAGAAATGTTATATGATTTTAAAAAACCCCAAACAACTCCACTCAGTTCCTAGTCCCCACTTAACATATTAAAGCATACTTCAATCTTCCTAAACAGCATGAAAAACTTTTATTTTAACCTCAAGTGGATGTCCTCATTAGACAAACTACAAAATACAATGGAATACCTTAAAGCCTTTAATATTTTCTGCAGTATTGTTAAAAGTTCCTCAGAGAAAATGGAACCTTACAATCAGGCTCACTTCAATTAGCTATAACCACCTAAAAATTAGGTTTCTGGTTTAAGCTACATTTTGTCAGGCCGCTTAGGAAGATGAAACTTGTACATAGCAATTCATCCTTCTTCTCTTGAAAAACCCTGGATCATGCTTTGAAATTCCCCTCATCCTTTCACAGAGTGTAGGTCAGAGAATTATAGAATGGCCTGTGTTGGAAGGGCCCTTAAACATCACCTAGTTCCAACTTCCCTGCTGAGGACAGCGACGCCTTTCACTAGACTTGTCACTGGACATGCTCAGAGATCCATCAGTTCATAGATGTCTATGAAACACAGGTAACAACCTCAGTCTAGGCATGCAATTTTAAGACAGAAAAAGTTAACTTAGATTAACTCACACATTCAGTTGCATTTGAGGAAAATCTTATTCTTAATCCTATTCTACAATATTAGCCACTACAGAGATGAGCTACAAGTCCACAGAGCACAAACAGGCCCTAAGGTCTTTCTTGAAGACAAGCACAAGATGTGATATCCAGGACCATATCTATTTCCAGTATTATTTGCATATTATTCGTAGTGGCATAGTTAGATGATTTGTTCCTCCTCTTCAATATTCCATTTTAGTCTGGAGCATCTTTTCCTTCCGGAAAAGTAGTCTATTCCTAAATGAAAAATATCCAAGGTTTAAGGCAACTAGCAGAATTCAATTAAAATACATCCATTTAGGAAGTACATTCAACATATTCAGCACATGCTTAAAGCTGTTGAAAATTATAAGGCATTTGTGTAAGACATCTGAATAGACAACTATGTACCATCAGTGTTTGGGTTACAATGGTCAGAGCAAAAATCTGATCTGCATTTCCAGCCTGAAGAGTCTACATGTCCCCCTGATGAAGCATAATGAGACAAAAGGGATATACATCAACCAATAAGCAAATCTCTACTGTTCATTATTTCATATATATTTCAGAGGTATATTTGAAAAAAAATCAAACAGAACAAAACAAAACAACAATAACAACAATAAGGTTAAAAAGAAAAAAGTGCCCACCAAATCAAAAAAATCCTTCTCTTGAATGGTTGAAATTTACATATCTTGCTGATATGCTGATAGGATTTTTTTAAATTGCTCCTAATTAGTGAGAAACTATTATTGAGTCCATTGCTGTCTGGATTTCTGCATTTCAGAACTGAAAACCAGCTGCTTGCTGATACCTTAAAATAGTCCTGTGAGCCTCAGTAACATTGTTCCTAAGTAATATGCAAAATATACCACAAATAAAATAATGATTTTTTGAGCCAAACTCTTTATGAAAATCAGTGCACATTAGAAAGAATTGAAAGCAGTATTTCTTAAGAAGAAAGCTTTGTTTATTCCCTGTAGCATCTTCACAGATAAAAGTTAGTTGGCATATCTAATATAAACCTATCTTCAACAGTCTGCCCTGTTAGCTTTGGAGGACTTGTCTCATTAATTTCAAATTAATTATTTTAATTAATAATTAAAAAATTCTGAAGTTCTCGTTACCATTTGTACATTCTGTGTTGAAAATCTCTTTTCCCTTTATTCTACTGCCATAATGACCAATTTGTGAACCATCACAATCCCAATAATCCAATGGTATCTGAACACTCTACAGTTTATACTTAGAGTATTAGTGCTGGAGGATATAACAATCTTTTCTCTTTGGCTGGAGGCTGTTGTTTTGTTTTTTTATTTCTTAGCAGCTATCAAGCTAAAACCAAAAGAACAAATGCTTAATACAGCCTTTGTTTTAGAAGGATGCCTTTTAATTATATCTCAGAGCCATTTTTTTGCAAATGAAGTTTAACTGTGATACTCTTACACTCCATAGGGTTTACTTTGTTTTAATTTACTACACTTAATTACATCCCAGTATTTCCCAATTTGGGAAAGTATGTATTCAGTTGGGGATTTCAAGTAATCAGGCTGGGAATGCTGAATGCTCTGATCTGGATTCTGTACATAATATATTCATGATAAAAGTAAACAAGCTCAAAGAGAATTGATGTTAAATCCCAGTACCCTTTCTACCTGTGTGTCTTTCAGCCTGTGCATTGCTGAGTTTCCTTCAGGATCACCACTCATTATTTAGAGCGTGGTTATTAGAATGGCCTGAATCAGACTAAAGCTCTATCCTGATTCTAAAAGTTCTGAGGCATATTCATGCTGAGTATGAATAAGAAGCAAGCACACAGGGTATTCTCCCTGACACTGTCCCAATCTCTTCTTTTATAACACAAGGATTTTAACAAAATGGAGGTGGTTTCTATGCATTTAGTTCACACAATGAATTTCCTGGAACTCCAGGAAGTTATCTATCTTCTATCCTTAATTGTATTTGGAAAATCTGGACTTCATTTTATCTTTTCTCAGGTGCTTTGGGCAGAAACATTGAAAACTACCAAGGAAAATAAGCAAAGAGTTTCAACTTCCAGTTCTGTGTTCACTGGAGATTTGGATACATTGAACCACGTTGACTGTGAGGTCAGACAAGATTGTTCCAGGTTTCATCTCAATTTCAGAGTACTGCTGCCAAAACCTCTTTGGGGAACATGCTCAACTATTTGACATTTCTCTAGGGCAAAAAGTTGTCATCTTTGACTTTACTTTAAAAACATGGACCTTTCCTGATTCAAATTATGCCCATTGTTTCTCAATCTCCATTTGGTGTCTGGTTCTGAAAGTGTATTATATTCTTTACATCCATGGCATAATCTTTTTTTTCTTCTTCACTATACAATGCTATTTAAGGGTTTGCTGCTATAGACTGGATAATTTAAAAAGACCAATCCTAATTCTGTATTTCTGAATATTTAATTTCTGGAAAACACTTAATAGTATTAAGTTAACACTTCATTATTTTATTCTAGAAATTATTTCAAAAAACAACAAATTGATTTTTGATTTTGGGTTTCACCACTTAGAAAGGCCTGTACTTTCTACACAGCAGGCATGGAAAACCTACAGGCATGGAAAATCAAAAATACTTGTTCCTTCCTCACTAGAACCTCTCACCAAAATGAAATAATTACCTATGTCATCAGGAAATATTTTACTTGAACTTTTCATTTTTAATGTACAATGTGGTATTGAATAAATAAAGTTAAGAAAAAAAGCCAAATTTTTTTTTGCGACGTAAGATGGATAGTCCTCATGATAGCTGCTCACTATGAAGATGGTGACAGAGCCAGCTCCAGATACACATGGAGTTAACAGTCACCTGGATCAGAAGGTTATGGGATGCACCAAAAAAAGATAGGGCTGCAGTGACTAGGATGAGGTTAACTCCTGCTGTTCAGAGAAGGGGCAAGAATTCATGGCATCTCACTAAAATATTCCTTCTGTAACTGTCTAAATTTGCCCTCCAAAAGAACGAACTAAGCTTCTCCAGGACCTTCCTTATTC
This sequence comes from Hylia prasina, assembly GCA_013397195.1. NCBI lineage: Eukaryota > Metazoa > Chordata > Aves > Passeriformes > Sylviidae > Hylia > Hylia prasina. The sequence goes on along the minus strand of VYXD01000887.1, from coordinate 367,329 downwards.
CTCCTCCAGTTATATATCACTCTTCCTCTTTAGCCTGTGTGGGAGGAAGGCCCACTCATCCCTGGATCCTCCTCTCTGGAGCAACGTGATTCAGTTTTGCAGTATTCAGTTTTGCTTGCAGCGCTGTCTGCAGTGAGCCTGCTCTGTATGTAGGTCGTGGCTCTTCCCTTGTTATATTTATGATGTTGACCTCAAGGTAACCTGAAGAGGTTGTCTGGGTATGTAGAGGACTGATGTTTCTTTAAGTAAGAGCAAATATAGAATACCCAATTAAACTGAAATATGTCAACTTGGAGTCCTAGACAAATCTGAAGCAGAAACAAAGATGACATTGCTTACTTCTGTAAAAACAGCAGTCAAACTAAATTTCAGTCTGAGTTTAAATATGCAAACTCTCACATTTTAGAAGTCCCTGTTTAAGGACTATTGTTTGTCTTTGTTTTCTACTTGGCTTTATTTCTTATCTATATTCTGCTATATTATGACACATGCTCTAAATAATAAGGTTGTCCACTGGGTAGCCTATTAAGCAAAGGGATATAGTAGAAAGCATCAAACTTAATATCCTTTTTTATCAGACTTGAAAACAAAACCAGAATAAACAAATATTGTCATAGTTACTACAATTTTTTTCCCGTGTAGTGCAGGATTTATATGAGGGATATTTTCAAGTGTAAGTTTCCCCAGTCCTTTGAATTGCAATCCACATGGCTTCTAGGATCAGGATATCCTACAAGATGTTAAAACAGGTATGGATTTGAACTGTAATGATTTGCAGATTCCCTAATAAAAACCCCTAGGGAAAACTATACTTTTCAGGAATATAAATAACCTCTTTAATGAGGATGAGTCTCTGCATTAGGATATCTTCCAAGTCTATGCAATGTACTGGTCTGCTTACAATTAGAATTTTTTATTAGAAGCTAGAACTGTCTGAATAAGAACAAAAAGCATATTAGAAATAAAGAATCTCAAATAAACATACATATATATATTAGTTGAGAATAATAATAAAAAAATAAATCAATAAATAATGGAGAGGACTGTGCTTTAGAATCAGAGTGGGACCCATCTCATCCAATCCTAATTATCTAAGTATTTACTGTATAGCTTCAGATAATTATTTTAGATTCTCAGCAATCAGAAGAAAAGGAGAGAGAATACTGTCTTTATCCTCAAGCAAACAGAATGAATCGCTCTCTGGAGGCACCTCTTCCTATCCAGACTAGAGAAGGACAAGATACAATAAAGATAGTCTAGGCTGGTGGGACAGGATTTGATTCAAGACATTTATATTTATATGTCAACATAAATTAATGTGCCAGACAAAATTCAGGTTGTCCAAAAGCATAAAAGCTGTCTAAACTCTCATTATTGGCAATGAAAATTTAATCAGCAGAGACATGATGTTCTAGAGCAAATTCGGCTGCCCAAGTGAAAGTGTCCACAGCAGCATGAGAGAATATTCTTTTGGTTTCCAATAGCTTCATTAACTAGATCTTTATAAATGATAAAGGATGCTTAGGCACATGGTTTACCAATGGACATGTAGAAGGTCCAGTTTCAGACTGAAACTTTTTAACGGGCTCTCACTAGGTGAGATGGATCATGTATAATGAATTGAATAGCTTTGGGGAACACTTGTTTAGACAAAATGAAATTTAATGGCAACCAAAGGGAAATTTCTGATAGGAATACCAGCCATACACATTGCATGATCTGTATAGACACTGTTTTCTGTGGCAGTTATAAAAATATCTGAAATGTGAGTGCCAGCAGGCAGCATGTAGTTGGGTGCCTGTGTGTAATGGGGTGAATGTCCAAACCCAAACTTTTTCACTATCTAACAAAGAGACAGAACTGCTGATCAATTATGAGACTGATCAGATGTTTCTTTATGCACAGTATTTTCTATTTAAACTTAGGGACTTTTACTCTGAAAGGAAGAGGCAAAAAGGTGCTGAAGAGGTTCCTGAAGAGAAGAGATGATCTTAGAAAGTCATGAAAGAAGGGAAAGATGACAGCTGGAGAAAGAGTCACAGAGAGGTATGGAGTCAAATGTTGGGCATGCCCAGGGATTTTAGCCAATGACACCTCAAACAGGTAATTCTGAGCAGCTGAACAGCAGGAAACAATAAGATTTTCTGCCCAAGCTTGCCAGACCAACAGTGATCTCCCTGTGAAGTCCAGACCTGTGAGCACAGTGCTGTGGGAGGGAACAAGTGAACATATGAAATAATTCATGAAATCATAGAATATCTTGGTTTGGAAAGGACCCCATATGAATCACCAAGTCAAATTCCCTCCTTCTTTCAGGATACCTAGAACATATGAAAAGCTTTAATCTCATTGATTTTTAAATGAATGCCAGTATTCAGGCCTACTTCCAGTTGTGGCTTACTTTGTCTTACCTGTATGGCACTTCGGAAAACAGCTGCTAGGAAAATGATTTTTATGTTTAGTGGACAATTCAGAATGAGTCTGCATTGTAGCTTTGTGATTGAAATGTATAGTGCAATCATAAAAAAACCAACAGAAAACCAAATAAGGTCCAGGAGATAATTTTTTTCTCTTTTTGTAGCATTGATAAAAACAACAGTTGGAAAGAATACTGGAAAATAGTGTGAAAATGATTGGGTGATAGAAGAAACTGCCTCCTATTGTGACACTTAGAGAGCTCAGTTTACCACTGATGAATGTCTTTGTAATGCTAAAATATTCAAGTACTGAAGAACAGACCACCTAATACTAGAGTCTGAGTTTTTTTAAAAAAAACACATGCTGTTTTATGGGAAGGATTGCATCTACCTGTACCTGTACATGTATTTGTATATATACATGCATATATATGTACAGGGTAGGAAGCTCCTGGTGGAAACAAACATTTGAAGCAATAACAGCTCTTCACCCGGTGATGTCTTCACAGTAAGATTATGTAACTCTTGGGCCGGTATAAATTTTTTTCAAATTCAGGTTGTCAAAGTGTAGAGGCAGTAATAAAGTAAAACCTAAGAACTTCCAATATCTGAGCTTCTCTGGTCTTCTTTTGTCCTTTTTTTTTTTGTGAACCTGCACAGGAGAGATAGAGTTCACAGTCAGGGGAAGCATCTTTCAAGGGTTCTTAGTTGGACTTAGTAGACAGTGAAAACTTCCAGTAACAGGTAGATTAATAGCATGAAAATTAGTAACAACACCATTTCCAGGCTGGTTTGAGTATTCTTCCTTATGACAGCACAGGGAGCAGGCACCGACTTGGCTCCCAGGGAGACCTGGAGAACCAGGAGGGACCCCCAGTGCTCCCTCAAGGAAGGTATCTCCCCTGCGTGTGCTTGGGTGCAGCAGGGAAGATCCTGGGCAAACAGAGCCCTGGAGCACCCGTGGGAGGGAGGTGCAAGTAGGGAATGCCCAGAGAGGTGTTTGTGCCTGAAACCCACACAGCCTGTGAGAGGATGGGGGTGTGATTTAAACGTTGGGTGATCAGTCACAGCAGGGATTTCAAAATCTGCAGCTCTTGGTCCAAGCTCATGGTCTAATAAACCATGTTGTGGTTTATTTGGTTTATCAAGCAGTTCCTGAACTCTTGGTTCACTAATTGCCAGTTAATTATGTTATTATTAAATCAACACATTTCCAGTTCTGATCTGAAGTACGAGGCAAACATTTTTACACATGACAGCTGTGTGTGTCTGTGACTCGTGCAGCTCTGTGGGTCCCATGGATATAACACATAAATATGTGTCCAGGAAGCATGAGCTGCCTGATGGCTATCTTTGGCTGCATCCATGCAGAAAAATCTACTCAGATCAGCCACATATTTCACATAATCATAAAAGTAAGGTTCCATATGGAAGAATGTGGATCATAAAAATAACTCAAAAAGAAAAAAAAAATTAAAAAAAGAGGAAACCTGACAGAAGGAATTTTAAATGGATGTCTAACCACAAATTGAGGTACTTTGAAGGACGCGTAAGTGGTATCGTGGTACTGCAATATTCAGTGGTATTCAATTGTACTGAAGGACAACTTTCTATATGAAGTATGCTTACTAATGTAGAATTAGTGCATTTGTCTTTTTGCTCAGTATGAAAATACTTTATCTGATTATCCTCCCACACTCCTTTTAAAATAACACCATGAGTTATAAAGCTTCTAAATAGCTAGATTAGGTATTTCAAAAGGTCATAGCGACATCTGAAAATAGTTACTTAACATTTTTTAATGTTATAGAGGCTTAAAATATTACATAGGAATAGAAAAATAACATAATTAAGATTATTGGGAGAGGTACCTGCTAAAATAGTATAACCGTGCACCCTTTTGTATGGATTTTTAGTATCATTAAACAAATCATAAAATTGATATCAAGAAGTCAAAAGTCACTTTTAGTAATCTCAAGTTTAAGTTTAAAAACCTCTTATTGCAGGTAAATGACACTTTAAATTTTAAAAAGAAAGGAGAGGGTGGGGTTTTTTGGGTCTCTGTTAAGGACAGAAAGGAAAAAATATGAAAAAACCCCGCAACCCTACAGTATTCTTTCATGTAGCTTCTTTTATCTTTCTAAATCCTGAAACTCTTTAAGCAGACCAGTAGTATATTTCCTGAGACACTGAAAAAGAAAGAATAAGAAGCAGTTCCAAGCAATTTCAAATGGTAAGATACCATCTCTCATTAGCCCTCAGTCCATCAATATATTGAAATATATGCTCAACCTCAAAACCAAAAAATGTGCTGTTCCCTTGGTCTACCACAGAACACTGTTTAATTTAAACCTTTAGATCTTGAAAAACAAAGCTGAGCTCTTAAAAATTAAGCTGATCCTTGGGGACTGCCTTGGTTAAACATGTAATCACTTTTTGGGGCTGCAGAAGTGGTGTGCAAGGGATACTTGGGGTTCTCTGCAGGTTGTAAGGTTTATCTGATATTGTAGGTGGTCTTCAGCTGAGGGTTGGCTCCTGTTGTACCAGGTTTGTGTTTCAGCTGTGCTATGTTAAAACTCATGTCTTGCCTTTAGCCCAGACACTGACTGTAGCACTGATGAGCTCAGGATATGAAGGAGATAATGAATGCTTTGGAAATTTTTTTCCAGACTTCAGTAACTACTGAAGTGTCTAAATAGAAAACATGTGTTCCTATATCCCAAAACAGAAAAGAGCAAGAAAAAGAATTCTCATGTTTAGAGAGGAAGGATGTAACCCTTCAGTGGTACACTGTACAAAATACGCTCTAAAAAATATCAAGTTTTTTCAGATAGTTTCCAATATTTTAATACTACATATTTTTATATGTACCATATTTAGTTGTGAAACCGATAAAGGACGTTGCTGTTTTAAAGACAGAGAGTAAATAAAATCTTTGTCTCCACTAGGCCAAGAAGATGGAGGCGTTTTTAAATTACTCTGGGATCAAAACAAATTTCCCTGTGATAAATTGGACTAAATTTTTATATCATGAGTAGTACTACAAATTAAGTAGTACTACAAATTATTGTAAGTAATTATTATATGAATGGATTCAGTCCTAAGTTATTTTTAACCCTCATGCATATATTAATTATCTATATCTCAAATTGCTAAAAGAGGATAGAGAAGTGAAAGAAACAGGCTCCTGTAATTTTCCCATTTGACCAACTTCTAGTAAGTGATAGCTAAGTTATCAGCTGAGTAGATATTTAATTCTGAAAGTGAAAACTGAATTCAACCATAACCTGTCTCCAAAAGTTAAAAGTTACTTTAAATTTGAAACATATACATGTCCATTTCTTTATGAATGTTATGTATCCATTATTTTACATACTTTTTTCACTAAAATATTATGCCAATAGAGACTACTTGTAGTGGAGAAATGTATCATAAAAATCCGACTTCCTTCTTTCTAGATATTAAATGTGAACATTCCTTCAAAATGAAACCATTAAAATGCATTTTCAATGCCTTTAACAGCTCATTTTCAAGCTTGCTTTCTGCTTACCATAATCAGTATAAGACAGTCATGATTTCTTATGCCTGAAAGATTGGACACTGGAGAAATGTATTTCATACTGCATTGTCATTGCTTGTTCTGGGTATATTAAGCTGCAAGGTGTTACATTAAGCTGTGAAGATGATGGCTCCACCTGTGGAAAAGCCACTTTTATAAAAGCTTAATTACGTTTTTATATTCTTCATAAGAATTCATCAACAAACAAAAATCAAATTCTTGAATATACTGTATTTGTGAAATATTCATTTATATGAATGCACTAGAGAAAAAATCTCAAGTCCCTGTGTGAACTAGATCTGTTGGTACATGTTGGTGAAATCAAAGATATTCAATCCAAGAGCTTTGTAGTGCTGTGACGAGTTCAGATTCATGAAGTTGAATTCCTCCCAGCGAGATTAAAAGGTCAAACCAAGAGTTCCTTCAACACTGAAATCAGACTCCAGAGGGGTTCAGATATTACAAATATGTAAACCACTCTAGTGTCTAGAGAATGTGATTACCTTGGCAAAAAATGGACCACAATATAAGAAGCTTGAACAAAGTTTCAAAGCTGAGGAATTTTGATGCTGTAAACTTGCTAATGGGCTTTTATATCTAAGAGATTTTTGCAAAAAACTAGAGAACTGTGTGGTTTGGATTTTTTTTTTGTTTGTTTGAGTTGAACAACATCCAGAGATGTTTATTTATAAGGTATCGTGCATATGTTATTGTGACTCTTCTCTTTAGCTGACTTTGAAAATTAGTTTATTTAATTTATGTGGAATTCTTTTCTCATGGAAATATTTTTATTGATTACAAGGACTAAGACAACCACATAGTGGTATGTAAACATTATTATATGACTCATTCATTTACTTCATTCTTTACTTTCTCTTCTTGTTTTACACTGGGCATATTTGTTATGTTAGACATATTCTGTTACCCAGCAAACAGCTATTGATTCCATCTGTGTGTTTGAAATCATGGATAGTCCAAATGTTAGTTAAAATCTGTTTGTTATCAACAAACTGCTTTAGTGAAGACACAAGAGTAGCTTTTCTTTGTTAAAGACATCAAATGATGTCCTGGAATGCATAAAACATGTGCAAGGATATTTATAAGTACAAATAGAATAATAATGTTAAAAGCAATCATGTTTTTATTACAGTTTTTTTGATATCAGTTTAATCCATGTGGGTGAAGATCTTGCAGACAGACAACAACACAAAGTGAGGGAGACATATAACAGATTAACTATACAGAGGACCAAGAGCTAACACATCATTTTGGTGAATGTTTTTGCTATATAAACTCATATACAGTCCAAAACAAACATAAAGCTTTTTATTTACCTACAGAGACCTTGTTTGTACCTATTAATGGCTTTTTTAAAGCTCGGGGAAGTGGAGTGATATTTAAATGGGAGAAAAGAATTCATTAAGGGTTACCTTGCCTTCTGTCTTCCAGCTGGTTATTGTAGACTTTGCTAATACTGGCTCTTAAGGGATATCAGAAAATTGTCTTGGGGAGAGTGTGATTCTGTGTTTGTGCTGGTTTTGGCTGGGGCAAAGTATTGAAATTAGGTGTACAAAATGGTTTTCATCAAAAGAATACAAGTTTGGGATTTTTTTGCCTTTATTAAAATCATTTTTCAATTTGATATTGAAATATCTTTAAAAATGGTCTTTCAACTAGCATGTTTTGACATTTTATTTTTCCAGTTGAAATACTCAAATTAACTTAGAAGCAGTTTAAATCAACCCAAATGACTATTTTGTGTGAAGAAAAGGTCTCAGCTGACAAATTTCACCCCTTCAAGGGATAATCGCACTGCAGTTATTACACCAACAAGAAGCAGAGATACACATACACCATTACAGAAGGGATGCATTTTACAAAGGGTGATGTAGAAGGTACAGGCTAGAAAGGAACAAGTCAGTGATGATCAAATAGGACCCATGAGGCCCTGCAAAGGGCAGGGTAGGGAAAGCTGAGGGCAGCACAGCAAGAGGTGAAGCTGCATCTGCTAAACCCCAGAGCTTTGATGAACATGCTGCTATGGCGCTTAGATCATAGTAGGATGTCATCCATGTATATGTTATCCATGATCATTTGAACTGGGTTTATGTGGCAAGATTTTAGTATCAGGAAAGCTGTAGGTGTGACTTCTGTGAGAAGACACCAGAAATTCCTCCCATGGTGGACAGAGACAGTTTTAGACCCCTCCAAGATGGATCTGCTACTGCACAAAGTTGATCAATCCTGGTAGCACACCTGTGATAACATATTTAAGAAAGTAGGAAATGTATTATGCAACACCTGGGAGCGAGGAGTGAGGGTGTGAGAGAAACAACCCTGCAGACCCAGGGTCAGTGCAGAAGGAGGGGCAGAAGGTGCTTCAGGTGCTGGAGCAGAGATTCCCCTGCAGCCCCTGGTGCAGCCCATGGTGAGGCAGCTGTGCCACAGCAGCCATCTCCCTGTGGGAGCAGAGATCCACCTGCAGCCCAGGGAGGACCCCACAGCAGAGCAGGAGGAGATGCTCTGAAGGAGCTTGTGACTCTGTGGGATGCCTGTGTTGGAGCAGGCTCATGGCAGGACCCACACTGGAGCACTGCTCTGAAGGACTGCACCATGTGTAAATGACTCATGCAATGGCAGGGGACTTCTTGAAATGCTCTAGCCTGTGGAAGAGACCCCAGGTAAGAGCAGAGGAACAGTGTGAGGAGGAAGAAGCAGAGATTCAATGTTATGAACCCCCATTCCCTGTCCCCTTCACTGCTTGGGAACAAGAGGTAAAAGAGTCAGAGGTGAAGTTGAACCTGGGAGAGGTAGGATGCTTAAAAATTCCTTCTTGTTTTTCACTGGCCTATGCTGTTTAAATTGAAAATAAATTAAATTAATTTTCTGAAGATGAGCTTGTTGTGCCCATGACTGGTAAGGGATCTCCCTGTCCTTATCTTGACCCATGAGCTTTTTATTGTATTTGCTTCCACTGTTCTCCTGAGGACAGTGAGGGATAGAGTAATTTGGTGGGCCCTGGATGGCCAGCTAATTCAAACCACAACACCATTTTATGTAGTTGCTAATTTGGAACAGCCAGGTGATTTGGTTATTCCTGTCTACAATGTTCTCTTTCCCTTACCCTGTATAGTGTCATACAAGATGAGTGGATCCCATTAAGTCCAGCGAGCTTCCTTGGACGAAGGGATCTGACTGGAGAAAGCAGAAAAAAACCCACCTCATTTGATGCTACAGGTGCAGCCATTCTTGTCAAAGCAACAGATGTGAGGGAGAGGGTGAAGGCAAATTCTCCTGTGGGTCATTACTAAATTGAGGCTTGACAGCCAATGGCAGATGGGAGATTAGCCTTCAAATTGCTTTCTGCACAGGCACTGACCTCTTCAAGGAAGGGTCCCAGCCAACCCCTCTGCTGCCTCAAGGCTGCATCTGATCTGAGTGGGGGTCAAAGGCATGTGCCCATGGCTGTGAACCTTTGTCCACACTTCAGGTGTGTTGCCCTACCTTGTTCTCCAGCTTTAGCTAAAGACATTTCCAGAGGGTAGTTTTGTGTCAGTCATCCTGGAATAAGGAAACTGTATAATCAGAGGTTCTCATCTCTCCTGGAAATGCAGCAGGGACTTTTCTTTGGCCTTCTGAATTGAAGCAATTGAAACCAGTGAAAATGTTCACAAAACAATTAAAAACTGTCTCTCTCTACAATAACAGAAATCCCCTTTTCTTTTTCTTTTTTTTTTTTTT
>VYXD01000887.1:334798-357580 GCA_013397195.1 Hylia prasina | reverse complement strand
TTTTTTTTTTTTTTTTTTTTCTGAAAACAGAGCTTTGCTTAGCAAACACTGGTTTGGAGTCAACTAAAACAGAACAGAGTTTGCCCTTGCAAAAACACTTTATATAGCTTCTGGGCTATATCTCTCTTGGCCTTCTCAGTGACTATCTAACTGGCTATCTAAAAAATTCCACTGAAATTTTACAATTCTACAAATATAACAGATGTTATTTTCCTGGTTCATGATTTAGAGTTGTGAAAGGTGTTAATTTCCTGCATGGTGCAAATTGCTAGTTTATTTAGAGATGCTGAGGACAGACAAAAGCTTTTTTACTTTTTTCAACTGAGTATTTTTCTTCCAGAAACACAAAAAAATTAGAATAATCTAAATATCAATGTAAAAAAAAAATCAATACAAGCAACAACTGATTGAAAACATAATGTCCCTCTCATGTATGTGAGCTTTCTGACAGATTCTCTCTCTCCTCACTGAAGGGCTGGAATGTCAGACAAATAGGCCCACAGGTAAGAGAGCTGGCTGGTTACCTGCTTATCCCGTTCCTTGGGTGAAAACAGTGTGAGGGTTTTAGTATTGTTTTTCGGAATTAATTTCTACTTTGTGCCTTTTAAACAAAAACATAACAAAAGAACAACAACAAAAACCCCAAAGCAATAACAACAAAACAGAAGAAAAAGAAAAAGGAATAAAAACCTAAACAAACTACCAAGCAAATAAACAAAGCAAGGTACCTGAGTGTTATCTGTAACACTGACTGTGGGCCGAAGTGCCAAATAAAAATAAACTAGATATTCAGTAAAAATTTAAAAATGCAGTGGGATTGTTTGTATATAGAAGACAGTGTTACTAAGGGCAAGAGCTTTCCATTAGTCTTTTAATCCTCATATGGGTATTGTGACTATTTATAGTAATTTCAGTTATCCTAATGACAAGGTCAATGCACTTGCTTTTTAGCTTTTTTCTTTCTCCTCACCATGTATTTATTTCGTGATCAGGAAGGCTATAGGGAGTGCAGTATAAGACTACCAATTTTTTTTAATTTTGGCTCACCACTAAATGCCACTAACATCTTCTAATTTCCTTTTTTTCCAGAGATTTCTGTGTTACTTCATCATAATATAGTTTGAATGGCTACCAGCCTGGAAGAAACACCTAAGTCATACTGGAGTGAGAGAGAGAAATTACACTTTCAAAGGAACAAAGAAGAATCACAGCTGTTTCTTTTGCTGACTCACTGGCCAGCAAATCATCTCAAATGAGAACCAGGGTGTTAACAGATTATTTCCTTGTGGTTTTCTTCCCTTGTACAATGATAAAGAAGGCTTAGAAGCAGTAACTTGGGTAATGCAAAACATGAAAGAAAATAAAAAGGGAAAAGTGATTAAAAAAATTAAGTTCTTTCTAGAACAGTTATAATTGTTCTGATTGAAATTGAGTAGAAAATGGCTTCCTAAATATCTTTAGTTTGTTCCCTTTCTACTGACTTCATTGGTAAGCAGTAATGACATTTTTTTTCTCCAAAAATGTAAAAACAACATATTAAAGATGTTGCTCATCAATACACAAAGGATTTTTTTTTTTTTCTGGAGAGGTCATATTATGTCTAATCATACCATACCATAGGAGGAAAAGTAAACAGACTTAAAGGGCCAAATTGTTTTTAAAACAGGTCTCGACAAGGGGCAACCTTGTGCAGACAAGGATTATTCTGTGTTGTTCTCAATTGTATTACTCTACCCAAGAGAGAACATCTATTTTCAGAGACAAAAAGGGATATTCCTAACTCTTCTCAGACTGTCTCAAATCACTTCTATTCTTCTGCCTTGTTCATGGCTGCAGTGCAATTATTTGCACTAGGGCTGCACAGAAGTATTTTTGAGGAAGTAACAGAGGTAGAAGATACATCACTTCTATAAAAAAGTGTAAAATGTGTAGAGTAGGGCAACCTAAAGCTGAAGGAGAGGGAGCTTATTCCATAAGGTTTACACCTCTGTACTCTGGTTAAATGTTGTCCTGTTTGACCTCCCCATCTAGAGAGAAGTAAAGTATAAGAAACATCTGTTACTCAGACCTCAAAATAAATAAAAATGTAGAGGGATGAATAACGATACAAGGAAAAACTTGTACACATTAATAAGTAATTTATCAGCATCAAATAAATAAAAGTCAGCACCACTGACCTTTTTCATAAGTAACCAGAGCAAATTAATTCCAAAACTCTTACCATAAAATTAGAAAATCAAAACAGATATGCAATCTAATGCAATTGCTAGCAGGCAATTTGATGGACTTTTGTGGGATTGTTCTTACACTTATAAAAAAGAATGAATCCTTAATATAGTGGAGAGTAGCTGAATTCACTCTTTGCTCATTGCTATAATTTGACTTCAAATTGGAAATAATTAGGAACAGAGCACTGAATCTAGCTTATTATTTCTATACTTCAGGCTTCTGAAGATTGTGATCTGAACTGTGTTGCATGAGATTGTGTATTTTTTAGATAACATAAGTATTAAACTCTAAGTGAGAATGTATTAGAGGTAGACAACAACAACAGTCTTTTTGCTCTTAGAGTCAGGGAGTTTAAGCTTTGCCTCAGTGAGCTGTTTCAATCTATTCTCAAGCACAGAGACTAAAATCTTAACTGATGTTAATGGAAGTTTGGCATGTGATTATGCATTTGGTTGAACTGGAGTCTGAGGACATATCAAAATTACAACCACTGTAAAGACTTCCATTGCTTTTTGCTAGGTTTAAAATAGGTTGTATAAGTGAATGAGTATAAGTGAATGAGTATATCTCCCATCAGATAACATTTTGTTCTCACCTTACTGGGAAAAATTGGTTGTCCAAGGTCAACGGTCTGCCTGTGCTTCATCAAAGACTGGATCTCTGAGACCCAGTGGAGTACTTGAAATAGTTCCATTTGAGGTTCAAGCAAGTTTTTCATCTGTATTTATTCCCGTGTGTTTTGCTTCCATGCCATTGGTTGGTGCTGTCCTTTGGAAAACTCAGAATAATTTTTGCCTTAGTGGTTCTTTCTTCTTCATATAAACTCTTTGACTTGACTGCTACACTGCACCAAAAATAAGCATGTTTTTCCTCTCTTCTTCTAATCACACAGCTCCAATGTCCTTATTAAAGTATGGCTTTCATCAGAGGTTGTGATGCTTGTATGAGACACTTAATATTGTCTCTAATGAAAAGCAATTGTCTGTCCTTGTGAGAAAGGAGAGCATTTCTGTAAAGCCTTCCTGAGAGTCATGTTCTAGTGTCCTGCCTGAATTCCAGAGCTTGTTAGAGGTTACTGGAAAAGGCAAACCAATGGAAGTTTCCCTAGGGAAGAGAGGGAACATAGACGTGAAAAGTCTCAACTGAAGTTCCACCAAGGTAATATGATTTAAGTTTTCAAGCTTGAGAAAAGCAAGATGAAGGGGAATCCTTAAACTTCATTCTGGTGTTGGAAAGAAGTGTTGCTATTGATACTCAGGAAGGTGACATGTATGTAAGTCAAATAAACCAGAAAATTTCTGGTTATTAAAGCCTCCCTTCTCAAGCCAGAACTTCTATTTACTTTGGTAAATAGGATATTACACCTGATTTATGGACTAGATCAAGATTATTTAGTAAAGAAGTGCTTAGTATTTTTATTCTAGTTATTCATTTGTGTATGTGATATAAAACTATAAATTGGAGGATAATTATTCTTTATTTTGAATTTTCTTTTTGACAGCAAAGTCTTTTGAATAAATTAGTTTGAGGACCACTGGCTGTTCAATACTTACATACACTGAGAGGCCTGAGAACAGAAGCCAAATATTTGTGTTATCTGACCTGCATACATGGAACCACAGAACCACAGAATCTCTGATGTCGGAGAAGAGCTCTTAGATCATCACCACCACATTACTGCTAAACCATGTCCTCAAGTATCACATCCACCTATTTTTTGAACACTTCCAGGGATGATGATTCCACCACTTCTGTGGGCAGCTTGTTCCAATGTCTGACTATTCTTCGGAAATATGTGTTAGACCTTTGCGGAGATTCTTGGTCACTGATCATCCAAATCCACCTGACATTTTTGTTCCCATCTCGGAACCACATCCTTGTACAAGAGAGAGCCCGTGGCAGAAAGGCCATGGTCACGTCTCCGTACTTCCTTTAGGTGGAAGTAGGACTCAAGCTGTGCTCATGTATCCATCAAGTCCAACAGGATGATTAGATTGTCTGGATCTAAACACTGGAAAGAAAGTGCAAGAACTTTGATCCCTGGCCTGAGGAATACACCCCTGGATAAAAATTAATATAAGAGGCAATTCACCTGATAATCATGAAAACTATTCTCATATCCCTAAAGCACACGCCTTTTCTATATGTGTTGTTTAGGAAGGGATGTGTGTTATGACTCTTCTGATAGCTGAGAAGTCATTTCCATTTGCTACTATAATGATGTCACAAATTTCCCATTACTTTTCCCATCTTTCTGGCAGTAGAAAATTTTAAGATGTTTTTAGTCTCTTCAAGACAAACTAGTGCAACCAGCGTTCTGTTGTTGGGGTTTTTTTCCTTTGGTTATGACTCCTTGTTCTGTTCACAGTTGTGTTTGTATTAATGTCATCTTTTCAGACATAAATTATCCTTTCAGATTCCTGAATGGATGTCAAGTGCATTAATTAGCAGATTGCCTGATTTCATAATTTTCCTAACATTATGACATATCATATGAAATAATCAAACCAATGAGGTATTTTCTGCCTGATTCAAATCCCGGTTTAAAGAATTTTTGCAAGATTCCTGGGCTTTGGTATGTGATCAATTACTTATAACTTATCACCAATGAACACTTACAGGAGAAACATTGGCTTTGTTGTTCTGTTTTCCAGGCTTGGGCTCATGGTTTAAGGGGTTTACCATAGAAATTCCATTATTCACACCAGCTAAAACAGGGTCTGCGTTCCAGGCATAGCATTCAAATTTCAGCCATTCAAACAAAGACAAGATCTTAGCACATGAAAATTTTTCTCATATGTTCTTGGCATTTCCACCGAACTCCATCTGACATCTCATTTTGAGATCTGGAAACATGATGAATATGTACTCCCTCAATGAGATTTTATTTTTACTGATATCTTTAGATATAAAGCCTGGATGATAAGAAGTCGTCATGCAGAGAGCTGATAACTTTTAGAAATGTCACCTGAGCTTCTGTGATTTACTGTTTTTCAACCTACTGAATGGATTTAAAGAAATTTTAAAAAACAGTATCAGAAGCAATGTTGCCAAAACCTACTCCTCACTAAAGTGTTCTGGATAAACACATTTGTCAATTGGCTTTAGTCAGAGGTTTAAGAATATAGAATACAAAAAACGATTTTTTCAGACGTTCTGATTTTGTATAGCATGTATGAATTTTATCATCCTACCTGCCTTACCTTGCAAGGGCTTACCTTTACCCAGACTTCAGTAAAGTTTCTGGTATGTCTCCCATAGAATTCTCTAGGAGGAGCTGTCAGCCCAGGGCTTGGACTGGTGCACTCTTCACTGGGTTAAAAACTGTTTGGATGGCCAGGCCCAGAGAGTGGTGGTGAGTGGAGCTGCTTCCAGCTGGATGTGGCTCACCAGTGATGTTCTCCTGGGATCACTGATGGGGCCAATCCTGTTTATTGTCTTTATCAATGATCTGGATGATGGGATCAAGTGAACTCTCATTCAGTTCACACACAACACCAAGCTGGGCAGGAGCATTGCTCTGCTGGAGGGCAGGAAGGCTCTGCAGTCTGGACTGATGTTGAGGCCAATTGTGTGAAGTTCAACAAGGCCAAGTGCCAGGCCCTGTCCCTGGGTCCCCTGCAGTGCTACAGGCTGGGGAAGAGTGGCTGGAAAGCGGCCAAGTGGAAAAGGACCTGGAGGTGTTGGTCAGCAGCAGCTAAATGTGAGCCAGACTGTGCCCAGGTGGCCAGGAAGGCCAATGGCACCCACACAGAAAGAGTGGCCAGCAGGACCAGGGCAGTGATTGTTCTCCTGTACTTGGCACAGCTGAAGCCACACCTCAAATCCTGTGTTAGTTCTATGATTTAATGGGTCCACTATCAGCCTCGAAGGGGTCATGTAAAAATTATCTTTATTCACTCTCCCATCAAAATAGAAGCACTAAATTAAGCACTCAATTTCTCATTTTAAAGTAGATGAGAAATCCAAAAGTATATTGACAAATCACAATTGGAATATGCAGTAGAACTGCCATCAAAAATAAAGCCTGAAATTGTTCATAGAAACAACAAAGAAAAAACACACTTTGTTTTTTAAGTCTACTAAATTAACACTGCTGTGTATACCTCCACATGAATTTGTCATCAGAGCAGTGATACTGAGATAAACAAGGTTCATATTAAGATCTAAAATTTTATTTTGAGCTCTTTCTTTGAATATGGACAGTGCTTTCCATTCCTATACATTCCTTTATATACACCTAGGAAGAATAAATCCAGCATTAGAGACAGTACAATTTTTTCTCCATTTGTCTGTGGTACAGGTGCTGCAGAGACAGAAGCAGCAACTCAATAATGTCAGAAAGTCAGATTATGAGCAAGCAGTCCCAGATACAAGACACAAAGTTATTGTTCTTCTACAGCAGTTCTTTAACTCATTGTCAAAAATAGATTGGGAATGACCATGCTTGCTGGTAAAAAAGCTAAAAGGTGCATTGGACAATCAGGTTTCACCAACTGCTGCTGGAGTTTATAACAGGGGAAGGATTCTAAAGGATGCCCAGTAAGTCACATTAAGATCCTCTGACACATACTTTATTAAAGAGAAGAAAACATTAAAAAAAATTTTTTTTTTCTGTAAAATGCATTAGTTCTCCACTGCTAACAATGTGCCTTGATATATAATTTTCTGTCATTGTAATGAAGTTTGATGGTTCTGCTTAATGTTATTACCAGAATTGCTTTTCATGTGATGGAACTAATGCATACATACTTAATTTTCATTTTATGGATCTCTATCTTACATGATTGCACATATTTACTTTTGTTTTTCAGACCTGTTTTTCAGCAGTTATTCAATAATTTTATGAAACTGTTCAGCATCTGCCAGGTTTTTCACATTTTGCCCTTCAACTGTATAATGGGAAGTATTTCTTTTCCACATATCTTATAAAGAAAATTATGAGACTTCTGTCAACACTGTCAATTTAATGTAATTTTGGTTAAAGTGAATAATAGAAAACAATGTTTGCAAAGTTCCAAAGGGAGGAAATTTTTCCATTATTTTCTTAACAGCCTACTTTCTTGAATAGCAAGAGGCTCTGACCAAAACAAGACACAGAGTTTTGTTTTAGGAGAAATTATGAAAATTCAGAATATGTATCATCACCTCAACTCTGGGGTTACTTTTCAATTTCTGAGAGCTGAAGAAGGGAATTAGAAACTGGAAGTAGGAAGAACTTCAGAAAGGCCATTTCACCTTTCCCTCTTCAGTAAGGCAGTGGAAGTCTGGCCTTCCTCATAGAATGGCTGAAAAAGAAGAAATTTTTACAAGCTTCTTTATATCTAGTGGTTTAGCCTAGACACACATTGCTGAATAGAGAATTAATTATGTTGTTGAATTCATGTTTAAACCCAAATTATTTCAATAAGTGACACAGTATGTTTTGCTATGGAAGATATTTTACATGCTGTGACTGAAAACAGATCTGCATAAGCATGAGAAATGTGCCAGGTCTTGATTTCATTCTACTGGCAAGACAGCAGCTCCCAAGATAGCAGCAAGGGAGGGAAGCACCAGGTGAAATTCATACAGAAGCTAAACAGCCCCAAAATGGACAACACCTTGTCAGGCATCTTGGCCTCCCTGTCCAAGCATGGACATAGGCCTGGCCGCCACTTTTTGGCATCTTCAACCAGACCAACAGCCATAAATTACACTTTCAAAATGTCACCCAGGAATAAGTAGGTGGTAGGCTGGTTTGGAATCAATAACAGCAGTAGCTGCTGTCCAGGACAGTATCCCTTGTGTGGGAGGTGGCTGGATGGTCCCAGAGATTTCCTGCTCCTCTACCCAAGGCTGTTGTCAGGGGGCTTTTCCTCCCCTGAGGGAACGGTGGGCTTACTAAGTACAGGACTCCAACATGCCTTTTCTAATACCTGTGGGCACCTACCTCTTGACATGCTCCTCAGACAGGGTCTAACAATTCTAAGAAAAGTACAATTAGAGGAAACTTAAAGGAAACCTTCCAGGACTTGTTATTTGTTTATCCACTTCACAGAGAGCAGTCTCTGGGAAGAGGTGGGGCAGGGCTCCACATCCTCTCATCATCCAGCCATCAGCCTCTCATCATTAACAGGCTCCTAGTATTTCATCTGACATGTCAGGGGCAACCTTGCTCCAGTTCCATGCCATATACTCTCTATTTCTGAAGCAGGTTATTGAGCAAAAGCTGCAAAACATCCTGAAGGCAGCTTTCTTCCCAGTGGTTGCTCCTTATTCATAAGCATTTCCATCTGTGATGCTGCATCTTGTTTCACAGGCAAGTACATCTGCTAGATTCTGGTTTCTTCAGAGACATTTCCTTTCTCATTATTTACCTGTACTGAATCCACCTTCCCCACCATTCCCAGTTTCAGGTTTCCTAGAAGTCTGTACCTGTCCAGTACAGGTATTCAAGCTACAGGCAAACTAAGATTGCTAAGGGTTTCAGATTTGAAGTAACACTGAAAGACCCTGTTGCTTGTCTTGCCAGAAGATGTTCCTATTCAGAAAGACTTTAAATGGTAGTTTGAAACATCCAGGGTTTGTATTTAAAAATGCAGCAATTTTCAAATACTTTTGAAAAGCTTTAGACATATGTTGGCCTTGTGTTGTGAGATAGGCTTACATGTACAAACATTTATTAATAGGGTGTTTAGATGATGGCTTACACCAATTCTATAGTAAGGTCAGATTCAAGAAAAAATAAAAACTAAGGGGAGACAGAAAAAAGCAAGAAAAAACCAAAACTCTCCCCAGTGATAATCTGGGAAGAGAAGAAATCCTCAAAAAGCATTTTCTATTGGCTCCTCTCCAGCACATGGGCAAACCCCATCCACCCTTTCCCATAGAACTCTATAATTCTCACCAGGATCCACAACCCTCCGAGTGGTGTTTCTGTTGCTGTTACTGATGGCTGGAGCATGCTTTCACCTGGGGCTGCTGCTGCAGACTACACCATTGAAAAGGCATGCATTTTTGTATTGTCAGGTCCCCATAGCATAACTCAAAGGCTACAACCAAAGGACAGGGAAAGGACAGAGAAAAGAATTATTTGATTCTGGGAGAAATTTGTTTCTCAAGAGAACTGACCATAACAGTGTGGTCAGGTTTGGGAGGAATAAGGCCTTGAGAATATTAAGATGAGAATAATATCATGAGAGCAACAAGGGACAGTCTTTGCCTCAGAGGGCTGCATAAAACACTGCAGGGCTTCAAGGCAAAGGCGGGTTACAGAACTGCAGCTATAAGTGCCCTAGAATAATAAGGATGAAGGCATCCAAGGCACTAAACAACACTTCTGGGCTTGACAGGAGGTATATTGTTAATTGTAATTGTTATTCCCCTCCATAGCTTCACTTTTTACTCTTCCTCTGATAAGTGACTGCAGTCTCTTTTCCCCACCTCCTCTGTCTGCTGCTCTCCATCTCCTTCTGTCTCAACATTTCTGATGATTCTTTCAAGTGCACTGTCACCCATGACTAGTGCACACGCATGCCCTGCAGCCAAAACCCAAGTACCTCTGCTTTGCATCAACGAGTACTTTCTTCCTTGCCTTTACTGGACACTGTAATACAGAAATATTTCACCTCTAGTGACAAAAACCTCCTTTTTTGCCTTCCTAATTCTCTGAGCAGCAAAAGTTTTTCTTACTTATTAAATAAAACACATCTGCCAGCTTTGGAGCCACCTGGCAGAGCAGTCCCTGTTCTCTCTTAATGGCCTATTTAGGGAGAATGAGACATAGTGAGGTATCAAATGCCACAATACCCTGTCATTGCACATCACTGTGTTTATCCTTGCAGTAACTTTGTATTTGTGATACTTAATAAACTGTTTGTCTAACATTAATACCCTGATAATTTCCTAGAAGTTTTCAACTCTAGTCGTCTACATTAATTTTTTTTATAATCAGAGATAGTATAAAAATATGTATTTATTATAGTTCCTTCTGCTATAATATTTAACACTGTCCTGCATGAAATCCTTGTCTCTAAACTGGAGAGACGTGGATCTGATAGAGGAACCACTTGGTGGATAAAGAATTGGCTGGAATTGGATGTACTCAAAGATTTGAGGTCAATTGTTTGATGTCCAGTAGGACACCTATGACAAGGGATTCCTCAGGGGTTGTTATTGGGACAGGTGCTGTTTAATAGCTTTGTGACAGGGACAGTGGGATTGAGTGCAGCCTCAGCCAGGCTATGTGGTGTGACCAGCATGCTGGAGGGAAGGGATGCCACCCAGAGGGTCCCTGACAGGCCTGAGAACTGGGCCTGTGCAAATGTTCTGGACTTCAACAAGACCTAGTGCTGGTGCTGCACCTGGATCTGGGCAACCCCCTCTATCACTCCAGGCTGGGGGATGAACAGATCCAGAGCAGCCTGGCCGAGGAGGACCTGGGGGTGCTGTGGGTGAGAGGCTGGACATGACCCAGCCATGTGCCCTTGCAGCCCAGAAAGCCAAACGTGTCCTGGCTGCATCCAAAGCAGTGTGGGCAGCAGGTGAGGGAGGGGATTCTGCCCCTCTGCTCTGCTCCAGTGAGACCCCACCTGCAGCTCTGGGATCCCCAGCACAAGAAAGATGTGAACCTATTGGAAGAAGTCTAGAAAGGTAGGCCACAAAGATGATCAGAGGATGGAACACCTCTCCTATAGGGCTCCTCTCTCTGTAGGCAGTCTGAGAGTGTTGGGGCCGTTCAGCCTGGAGAAAAGAAGGCTCAGGGAGACCTTACGACATCTTCCAGTACGGAAAGATGCTACCAGAGAGCTGGAGAGGGACTTTTATAAGGAATGTAGTGATAAGACAAAGGGAAATGGCTTTAAACTGGAAGAAGGCAAGTTTATATTGGAGAGGGTATGTTTATATTTGATATTAGGAAAGAATTCTTCATTAGGAGGGTGTTACAGACCTGAAGACCCAGGAAGCAGTTCGTTCCATTGGCATGTAGATTTTGCTGATAGGGGAGGCAGTTGTTCTCCAACACATAAATCTGAAACATCTTAGAAATAGGGTTCTGCAAAAAAACCTTAAATAGCTGTTTCAAGATGCTGGAAGCAACGATTTTATTGCTAGCAGTTATTATGAACTATTTATGGTAAGCAGCTTTTTAAGGACTGAAATACAGATTGTGGTCTGTTTGCTATCCCTAATAAAACCAAATATGGGAAAAGACATATAGAGGAATATATAATAAGGGCCAAATATAGGAAAAGTCCATAAGGACACAGATTTTAAAAACAAAATAAGATCAACAACATATCAGGTGTGATGGAGGAAAAGAAATAACTCTGTAGGTAGTGCTTTAGCTTGTGAAAAATGCACAAACAAATGCCAGGAGGAAGAAATTGGATAGCACAATAAAGAAGAGGAAAGGTTCTGGGGGAAAAATCAAGTAAGTGGAGCATGAAAACACAGTACTGGTAATTAATACAAGTAGGCCCAGGTGAAAAAAAGCTTACAGGGGAAAAGAATACATAAGTCACTCAAGCTGTGCAGAGCCAGAGTGCAAATGAAAATTCAGTAGCTAACACAAGGAAAGGAAAAATCAAACTGCGGCTGGAGGAACTCAAAATGTGCATTGACAGCACAACTGCGAGTAGGCAGATCTAAAAGAGGGATATATCTTCCTCTTTCTGGGAGGTCATGCAAGGACACTGAAAAGAAAATGGAAAACAAGATCTTTAAGAAAATATAGAAAGGAACACAAAACCACTGAGAACACAGCCTATTGATTATAAATTTCTAGAAACCACGGAGCCCATAAAAATCACAGACAAAAAAAGTATAAATCCTATTGAAGATAAAATTGGACTGTTCTGAAAACAACCAGATGACATCTTATTAAAAAGCTCAGAATTTCCTTTTTTTCCCCCCCTCTTTCTTTTTTTTTTTTTCTGCAGGCAGAAGGCTCCTTCTCATCTAAACAGCAAATGAAGTAATTTTGCTCTTCCCACTTTTGTAAAAAATGGTTGGGCAAGAAAGGCAAAACAGCATTACTCACAGGAGATATTATTTCTGCAATAATGAAGGGAAATGGGTTTTTCTTATGAATCTAACTCAACCAAGGAAAATGTCAAAATTTACCTGTGATTTTGGCAGGCATTTCTGAATAGTGATTGTGTGGAATTGTTCTGTGTTTTCCCCTTTTCAAAACACCTCCTCTTCAGCATTTAATCAATGTAGAGAGGAATCAAATTTATTTATGGAACTCCCAACGGCTCCTATTTTTTTTAAAATCATTATTGCATCTTAAATATCTGCTATCTGCATTAACCTTTGTCTCTTTCTGTCTCTTAAGAAGCACCTTATTTACAATAAGGTAAGCTCAAGGATCAGTTAATTTTAAAGAAAATGCTTGATACATTGTGCTACTTATTGATGTAGGATGTCCATGTTTAAATACTTGTACATGAACCGAACCAATGCGGCCGCAGGAAAATGCCTTAAAGCATTTATTCTTTCTGTGCAGTGAAGCACATGAGGAAATGGAATTTTAATGACAAACTGCTTTAAACAGTAAATAGAGTAAATCCAAACTGTCATTTAAATAGACCTTCATGGGAAAAAATACTATAGGGATGCATGGGAAGGCTGCTGCACAATTCCCATCTGATATACATATTTGCCGAGATGCAGCTGACTTAATATGACACTTGGCAGAAAAACAGCAAACTATTTAAATAATCATTTAAGTACTTTCAAGGAATTTAAGTATAAGAAAATAAATAGAATAAAGCATGTTCATAAATGGAACTGTATCACATAGTAATATCATGTGTATTTCATTTCAGTCTACTGTTTTTGACACTGGGAAATTGTTATTTAGACATTGAAAATAAAATAGTGTCTTCACTGAATATGTTAAGTGCAATATTGCAGCCATTTTTAAGGTTTATTTTTAGGAGAAACACAAAATAAGCATCTACTTGCCACCTGTGCAGTGCACCTACTCTGACATTTTGGTGTGTGTAAGAGTTTAACTTCTAATTACACGGGGCATGCTCAGCTTGGACGAGAGCACAGCAGAACGAAATAAGGTGACATCACAATCAATTTAAGTTCTATGAGTTAATTAAAGCCTTGAGCTCCCATGTGCATGCCAGGCAAGGAACGTGACAGCAAAATTTGTGAGAGCTGTGCTGAATCTCTGCTACAAGCTGGGAGACCACAGAAAAAGGGTTTTCATCCAGGAAAACACAGCAGACGCATCACGTCCTTGTATCTTTACAGAACATTTAGGAACTGAATTGGGGTGCACTACACCTGAAAGGGAAGCTGTGAGATTTGGTTTATGTCATGATACTGCCATGATATAAATCAGCTGTGAGGGGATCTGTTTGAAAGCAGTATTTAAGATCAGAAAAGCTGATTGGTGAGCATGCAGCACCTAACATGGAGACCACAGTACATATCAGATATTGTAGCAGAGCAGAAAGATGGTTCTAGGTCAGTTTTATCATTTTCAAATCTATGATTTTCATTTCTAGACCAGCAAATTTTCTTTTTTGTAAATCACAGAAAATTCTTTTTAAAGTTTCTTAAGATATTTCTTTCATTGGTAGTAAAGTATACATTTTATTAATTTTGACATGTTTAATCAGTCACACAGCTCTGACTACCCACCATTTGTTGAATAATTTTTACCATACAAACCTCTCCATTAATTTTCCTGGGTGATTGGAAGGTGTAATGAAGTTTTACAAAGTGCTGCCCTATTACTTGTTCAGCATATTACTATATTCAAATCCTTTAAAGCTAGGGAGCACTTCTACCAGAGCTTTAGAGCAGTCTCTATAATGTTCTATTTATATTCTTACATAGCTCTTATCACTGTGACATCTGACTACTTCCCAGGCCCCTATTATGTGATAGAGCTACCCTATTTTATTGGAATGGGCTTAGATAATTTTTTTGCTTGGAAGAAATTGAAGAATGTTTTTGTTGGGTTATTTAAAACTGCCTGCGTTTATTTTTAGCTGGAGAGGTGCCTCTTGCAGAGAAAATGATGCTTTGAAGCAATTCTTCATTCCATCAAGAGCTTATTGTGTAACCAACTGCAGACCATTACAAAACTCAGGGCCTAAATAAATACCTACTCTACAGACTAGGACTGAATTTTGCCATGTCCTGAAAGTAACTCACTACCAAAGACTTAACTGTTTATAGCCATGGAGAAACATTAGGTCTTCACTGGCAGAAGCCATGGAAATCTTGGGGGGAAATAAATGACTGGCCATGTTCTAAAGATATCAGAAATAAGAACTGGTAATTGGAGTCAGAGTGACAGATCATCTCTTTGGGAAAATTAAGGGGGAATTATTAATAAATACACACTAAAAACAGGGTGAAACATAATGTTTGCATTATACATTAGCAGCAAATATGTGAGAAAATTTCATAAGGTACACTGGCAAACTTCAAGTGACAGGTTTTTGATTAAAAGGTATTCATAAAGAATATGTGCTTCTACATTTGCAGGTATCACATATCTGTTTTACTCAGAAATTTTATGGTGTTCTATCTCAGAAATTTGACTGAGAATACTTCTATTTATTAATAGTTTATAAGCAACACCCCAAGGTTTAGCATTGTGTTACTTTCCAGACAGATGTCACTCTGCCTGATGCGTCTGTGGAGTCTAGAATTCAATAATTCTGTCTCTGTGTTTCTCTGCCAGACAAAAAAACTGCAAACAATTATGGAAATATGAGCTCCCTTTTATTATGTGTTTCTAAATGAGTGAAGAAACAGCAGATTTATGGAAAATAATCATCAATAAAGAAAGTTTCCAGAAATAAGATTTATTTTATTTTGTTAATTTATTTTGCCTTAAGCCAAACAGTTTCACAAATCAATTTCACCATCAGTAACAGACACAATCATCAATAAGCTAAATAGCAGAATTTGTAAGTATAAAACAGCCGATCTGTAGTAAGTGAAGAAAGATGGCAATAAGTTCCAAGAATGCAATGGTTCATTGAAGAGTCAAAATGGTACCAAAAAAACCCTCCCTGCCACTGCCTAATCTAGTATTAGTGTCCAAACCTTGAAAGGCAAGTGTTGGAATTTTTGGACACTGTCCCTATCCCATGTAGGCATTGAGAGCCACGTATAATCATTGTCATAAAGCATAAAAGGGAGTTGCAGATATTACTCAACACCCATCCCCAAATTCCAGGGCTGCCCTCTCTTCTGTACCAGCAGCTGAAGCCAGGTCACCATGTGGGAACACATCCATGAGGAGTGATGGCAGCAGGGGGCTCCAGAGTCAATCTGCCCAGAGCATGCCTTACTGACCCAGGCTGCCTTTGCCCGTTTGGTCAGGAAGGAGTTTTTAAAACTGAAATTATGCCCCCCTTAAAGTCACAAGTGATATGTATTTTCCTCTTGTTCCACCCACTGCCCAAGGCACAAGGAATGACACTCCCTGGCTGGTACGTGTCACAGTGCACTCCAAGAGCTGTGCCATACACACCCACAGTTACATTTCATCACACCTTGAGCAGAAAGATTCCATTGTACAGAAGTCAAGCACCCCATAACTTCTTAGTTTTCTTTATCCCAGGGCTGCCACAAACCACAAGTGTTTTTTAAAACCCTGCAACACAGTTGTAAGCAAAAATACTGTCCTTTACTTGTAAACAGTCACAACTCTTGGTGGTCACTGCTCGGAGCTTGATATTTCCAGTGTCTCAAATATCCTTGATACAGCTGGCCTTGAAAAGAACCTCCACCAAAACTATAGTTATGTTTTTATAATCCAGAAAAAAGTTTCCAATAGCATAATACTCCATAATACATAAGGCCAAGAAGTAGATTCCTTCCTGTCCTCTCAAAGCAGAGCAGTAAAGGCAGAAACAGCATGGAGAAGGGAAGCTGAAAGAGCAAAGGCCATTCCGAGCACTCCCAGTCACTGATGGTCCCAGGAAGGCTTTCAGACAGATTCTCTCCAGGACCCCTGTGAAAATGGCATCAAGGGTGCTGTTGGCAGAGCCTCTTCTCTGCTTTTCTACCCAGAGTCAGTCAGACACTGAGAACAGCTAGCCTATTTCTTTTCCTATATTAAATTGCAATTTGTAGCTGTCGTCCTGAGCTATAGCTAGATGTGCATTGAACATACATTATTTTTGCAGCAAATACTATAACCACTCCTGCCTCCTCTTGCCTGATGAATTCTGTCTCTATAGAAAACACATTATCTTTGAACTCTTCCAGAGAATGGAGGAAGTGCTTGTACTAGGAACAAAAGATGCTTTCACACCACAGCAAAGACACAAATAAATAACTGCAGTTTGGTTTCCCTCCCCCAGACACCAGCTTAGAAAAGAAGAGATCTGTTTTTCTTCAGCATAAAAAGCAAACCCATAAATAACCTATTGAAAGGGACCTCTCTTCCTATGTTGAAAAATGGTTTATAGATATATACCATATCTGTAGTTTTATTATCTTTCTCCCATCTTCTTTTTATCCCTCTTAAAGGATCTCTGAGCTCACTTAAAAAGAGTGTAAAAAAGGTCATAAAGTGAAGCCCTGTTTTATTAAGAATCCTGTCAGTCCCAGCCCAGAAGGAAGTGATGAAAGGGTTTTGGCCACTTCTATTCTTTTTACATCCTATAAAAAAAATCAAAGCACCTGAGTGTGAAGGCTTAATAGGGCATAAAGCTGTAGCTTACAAAACCTTCCTAGAGATTTTCTGCTGATATTTGCTGTTAAGCAGTTAAGTTACTTTATAACAATGTAAACCTTGTACTGTTTTTGTATGAGAGGAAAAGCCTTTTTGCACTGAGGTACTGCAACCATATTTGTTCAGCCCAACATAGGTAGACTCACCTTAATTTTTATGCTGCAAGAAAACAATTTTTTCAGGTGGCCTATAAATATGTAGAAAGAATAAATCCTCCTGGAAGAAAAAGTTCCACCACAAAAAAATCCTAGTTTTCATTTCCTAAATAAAAGCCTTAAAAATTGGAGTTTTTTCATATTTTGCATTTTCTTTTATCACTTCTAACACATGGGAAAAGTAGCAAGATCTCACTGCTCTTCCTAAGGGAATGGCTCTATTGAGAAAAAAAAAAATCTCATGAAAAAACTTTGGTCTTTGTTCACATTTTTATGCTTCATGGGGCTCCACAATTTGTATACTGTCAGCAGTGAATTCTTCACACTCTCTTTGCTAGGAATGTCCTGGAATTCAGGGAATGACTGAGAGTTTTCAACTTGATGGGATGGAGAGAGCTGATAAGAGTAGAGCTCTTGGTTCCTCCAGGACCAGTGGCCAAACCTTTTGTTTCTTCTCAAGCCTCTCTTCCAGTTTTTATCAATCTGCTTTCTAAACTTGTTTCAGAGCTGTGTTAGTGTCTGAACTCCAGCTCTCAGACTGCAGGTCTGCAAGCACAAAGACTGTTCTTGTCTCTGTTCCCAGGGCTGAGACCCCCTCTGTCTCCAGGGCAATACAAGCAGTCCCTCTGGAACAATTTTTATGCCAGCTTTATCCCACAGGCTGTCAGAAACATAGTTTGACAGCTCCTGCAAGGAATTATGAACATGAGTGTGCTGAAGATGATTCACAATACTCCTCTCCAGCTCTCCTGTAAACGAGGGAGAACGTGTTGCCCTTTTCACAGCAACTTTTGCAAATTGCACTTGCCCCAGAATGCCCCACCTGGGTTTTGGCACAATCCTTCTCCCACACTGCCTTCAACCAAGATGGCAAACTCTTGGCAGAGGTTTTGTGTGTACAAAGTGTTATACAACATTCACTTCACACACCTCTTCTAGTTTTGAGTGTGGCACCGCTTTGCTCTCATTATTAGCCCTGGTTTGCTTCTTTATATCTCTAACAGAATTCAGCATATTCCTGGTTCCAGGGTAATAAAGATTGCCTTTTGGTTTTGGGTAGCCCTAGCCTATCCAATATGTTTATAATAAATGGAAGTTCCAAATTTCTGAGAAAATAGAACATAAAATTCCTTTTCATCTGCATCATAACCCTTCACAGTTACAAAAACATTTTTTTGTTTTAGAAATGGTAAAAATATATTACAGTGCTAGAAATTCATGACAGAGCATTTTCAGGTAATCTAGCTTCAGTCTCCTACCTCACTCTCCCAACTTTTTATGTACACACATCTCCTTTTTTTAATGAAAATTTTGCAGTTTGTTAAATAATTACATGTAACTCAAGTTTTTTTACACACAGTAGTGTTATGTAATATAGGAGTTTCTTCGCAGAAGAATAGAAGATCACATATACTGTAAAATGTAATAATATTGTAATAGAATTGTGCAAGCAAGCTGTAGAGCAGTTTAAAGCCCACATCTATTAAAATTCCATAACGTTGTGATCAGTGGATCCCAAATGTATCATTACAGTATTTTATCTATTTGTTACCTAAAATTTTAATGCAGTTTGACTGCTTCTATTTTTTCCAGTATAAAACAAACCAAAACTTTTATTCTAATATCTTTCTTCAATGGAGATGTCATACAATGGAAAACCTGTGGATCACCACTGATGACAAATCCTTAGTTGAAACACACTGTCCCAGTTCAGGGGCATAAAAAGACTGAGCGTCCCAGTTTGCTTGGCTTTGCAGTGTAATCTGTTACTCCCTTTTCTTAGTACAGAGATGCTTCCTGACCTTCTGCACTTCCTGAATTCTCAGTAAAGTTTGAAGGAATGGCCTCTGCAATGAATGATAAATTTAGCTATTTTGTCTCCAGCAATCTTTGTTAAACCTGTTGGAAGTTTGCTTGGTCCCGTAAAGGGTTGTTGCACTTTTCAGCATAGCTGATTGATTAAAAAAATAATCTGTTCAACGTGGCTTTGGAAGTTAGTCACACTGAATCTACAAAAATGGCACGTAGGTAATGCACCTAAATCATAGCTGAAAAACCACAATCATGCATCATGTATTTAACCTGGCACCCCAGGTCTAAGCAGGAGGCATCTAAAGGTAAATGTTCAGCCAGGTTCAGCACCTGCTGTGGAACAAGAACATGGAGTTCTGGTAGTTCTTGCTTTTGTCTCATTTCTCATTTGCTGTTTCTGAAAGTCCAAGGCCAAGCTCATAAAATCTGATGTACTGTATTTCCAGCCCTCTTTGTTAGAACAATGAAGTTGTCTTTACTACGGTAAGTGATAAAAAGCATATTTGCAAACCTCTGCCAAAAAAACTCAGATTAATCTATTTTCCACTGAACTTAGTGCACATCTAGTAATCCACAAACTAAAATCTCCTTATGTGTCTCTTTTCAGTGTTTGTTTTGAGACAGGATTTTTTCCTCAAACATGCATGTTTAATTGCTACATATTTTATTAAATTCCTGGGTGGGGATTGCATAGTCACATATCTGCTAAAGATAATTTGTTACACAACTTTATAAACATAACAGTTTATGTTATTAGAGCACATCAGGGATTTTTCAGGATCAAGTTTTGAGGTACGAGGATAATGAAATTAAAGATGTTTTAACCTTTTCAACAAAACATGGAGAACTTCAAGATTTTCAAATATTGCCTTGATGCTGTTCAGTTGAAATCCTAAAAGTTTGTTTCTGTGGAAGAGAGGAAAAGACATTTCAAGAGCAGTGGAGATTTAGTATAAGGTAATGAGGCTTGGTTTTTCTTCATTGGCTTCGGGGGATTTTTGGGAAGGAAAGCAAAAGAACTTTTTTAAAATAGCAGGTCTCTTTTAGATTGTGGATTTCTTTATCTTAGGAAGGGTAAGTTTAAGATCCCATTTTTAGGAGATCCCATTTTTAGGAGAGATTTTAAGGGGCATATATTGTATTCTTGACTTGGTTTGCTGAAATGAAGACATTTCCAATTCACAGCCCAAAACCTTCATATTTACTTACTTTATTGATTTGCTTCTCCCCCTGGAATAATTGCATCATAAGATTTATTCTCTTTGTTGTTGCTTTGTTTGATAAAGTCCAATATCTCACTCATCCTCACATCAGAGAAAGAAGTCAAATATACTCTGTTATGAAAGGAGGAGATGAAGGTTTCCAGTTTATGATATCATAACTGGGCATCATTCCCAGTTCATGAGCTAGAGGTATGGGCCTCTGCACAGACTGTAGGTGCTGTAAACACTCATT
Organism: Hylia prasina; assembly: GCA_013397195.1. Taxonomy (NCBI): domain Eukaryota; kingdom Metazoa; phylum Chordata; class Aves; order Passeriformes; family Sylviidae; genus Hylia; species Hylia prasina. Next base: position 337,222 of record VYXD01000887.1, on the reverse strand, counting down.
TGTATTGGAGAAGATGCTAAATATCCCTTGAAATATGCATGAAATAAATATTTTCTTCTTTTTTTTTTTTCATCTGTTCTCTGGATCCCAAAAACAGAAATTTGTGTTTGGAGGGTGGCCATCCAAAATTCTGTGTGCATACATTAACTAAAAATGTATATTATTTCCTTAATGACTTAAAATCTATCATTTTCAGATGGTTTGTGAACATAAATGCCCAAGGTAAGAGCAAAGCTATTTCCTACTGTAGTGTCTCAACCCACTTTCAAGCTCTCATGATTTAATCACACACAGAATCTTCCATAAACTTCCAGGACTTGAAAATAGTTCTTTCAACATTCACTTAACTAGAAAATAAAGAAAGTTAAAAAAGATTATGTCCTTATGGTGGAAGAATATTAAAAGATTTTTTTAAATGAGCTCAGAATATGTTAATATATAAATATATACTAAATATATATAAATTATGTATATATATGTATAAATCCCACAAATTGTAGATTCTTTTCTTAATTTTGAAAACTGTTTAGAGCTCTTAATGCTGACAGTTCTCTATGAAAAAAAGGAAAAAGTGTCAATCCACAGAACAAAGTACGCTGGAAAAACCATTGTGAAATACATACTAAATAAGATTGTACCCTCAAAGAACCTAGAACAGTTGAAGAGGAAGAGAAATAAAATAAGAATATGGTTTATACTAGTACAGATGTTTTTAGCTACTAGTTTTTAGCTAGTAGCAAGCCACACATCTTCTAGTTATCCTTAAGGTAGTCCAGAAATCATTTTTATTTCTGTGCTGCCTGTTTCTCTGAGGTGCTCAAAGGGATGTGACAAAGCAGATAAAAACACAAGGATGGCCTCAACTTGTATCCTTCCTATAACCCTTCAAAATGTATTACTCAGAGTGACAAGAGATATAAAGTTTGGGGCCACAAAGCAATACCATCACTTTGTTACACAATTTCTGGATGGGCAGCTTCTGTGAAAAATCTTCTTTTTTCTGCTCTCCTTGATTAAAGTTAATTCATGCAGCCTGGATGACTCCACAGAGTTATCAAACAGTCTATTTGTAAGGATCTGCTAAAAGCTAACTTGAAATTGTCAGGAACAAACCATGTCAAAACAACCTAATTTCTCTCTGTGACAGAGTAAGAGGCCTCATGAATGGGAGAAGAGCAGAGAATGTCACATATCATGACTTTAATAAAGCTTTTGACACTATCTGACATGACAATTGCATAAGAGAACAAAAACACTGGAGTGTGGGAAAGACAGCTCTAAGGTCAACAGGCAGCTGACTTGAAAATGCTACTTATCAAGAAGATACTACTTGTTTATTGGCAAAATGTAAGAAGGAGGGAAGAGGGATATAACAGTCCTAGATCCAGTGCTACATAATATTTGACTTAATAAACTTCCTGATATTGAAGTTTTGAGTTTGGAGGTAGGGTCACCACTTTGGGAGGCAGGATTACATTTCAAAACTGTTTTACTAAGCTGAAAAATGTAAAATAAATATATGGTGTAACTCAAGGCAATTGAAAAAAATAGCAGAAGAATGATGAACAACATGAATGTATGAACTGGGGGAAAATTAATCCGGCACAGGAGTATCCAGAAAAAATAAAAAAAGCAAAAGTGAGATGAAATCCTGAAATACAGTGCAAAAATCAAATGAAGAGGAAACGAGATGAAAGGCTGCCCAGCAAGGTTATGGAGTTTCCTTATCTACAGATGTGCAAAATCCAGCTGGACACAACCCTGTGCAACCTGTTCTAGGTGAATCTGTCTTAGCAGGTGGGTTGGGCTAGGTGATCTCCAGAGGTCCCTTCCAATCCCAGCCATTCTGAGATTCTGTGATCCAAATACGTCAATTGTTGCTAGAAAGGGGAAAATTATTAAATATTCTTTATACCTTTTGGGACAGGATAGNCTAGAGGTATGGGCCTCTGCACAGACTGTAGGTGCTGTAAACACTCATTTGTATTGGAGAAGATGCTAAATATCCCTTGAAATATGCATGAAATAAATATTTTCTTCTTTTTTTTTTTTCATCTGTTCTCTGGATGCCAAAAACAGAAATTTGTGTTTGGAGGGTGGCCATCCAAAATTCTGTGTGCATACATTAACTAAAAATGTATATTATTTCCTTAATGACTTAAAATCTATCATTTTCAGACGGTTTGTGAACATAAATACCCAAGGTAAGAGCAAAGCTATTTCCTACTGTAGTGTCTCAACCCACTTTCAAGCTCTCATGATTTAATCACACACAGAATCTTCCATAAACTTCCAGGACTTGAAAATAGTTCTTTCAACATTCACTTAACTAGAAAATAAAGTTAAAAAAGATTATGTCCTTATGGTGGAAGAATATTAAAAGATTTTTTAAAAATGAGTTCAGAATATGTTTATATATAAATA
>VYXD01000887.1:213906-334118 GCA_013397195.1 Hylia prasina | reverse complement strand
GGTCACCACTTTGGGAGGCAGGATTACATTTCAAAACTGTTTTACTAAGCTGAAAAATGTAAAATAAATATATGGTGTAACTCAAGGCAATTGAAAAAAATAGCAGAAGAATGATGAACAACATGAATGTATGAACTGGGGGAAAATTAATCCGGCACAGGAGGATCCAGAAAAAATAAAAAAAGCAAAAGTGAGATGAAATCCTGAAATACAGTGCAAAAATCAAATGAAGAGGAAATAAGATGAAAGGCTGCCCAGCAAGGTTATGGAGTTTCCTTATCTACAGATGTGCAAAATCCAGCTGGACACAACCCTGTGCAACCTGTTCTAGGTGAATCTGTCTTAGCAGGTGGGTTGGGCTAGGTGATCTCCAGAGGTCCCTTCCAATCCCAGCCATTCTGAGATTCTGTGATCCAAATACGTCAATTGTTGCTAGAAAGGGGAAAATTATTAAATATTCTTTATACCTTTTGGGACAGGATAGAACTGTCCTTGTCTCTCAGTGAGTCAAATATGTTAGGGTGCAGCTCACTGGGACAGAGGAAAGGAGCAGGGCTGTCTGAGCCCCCCCAGTCCCTTTTTCTTTGATTTCTCTAAGATGCAGACATACTAGTGTAGATTCCAGTAAGAAACTGGCAATGAGAAGTGGCAAATGTGCATATTGAGATTGATACAGATTGTGTGGAGACAGCCCACTGTAGCTTAAACACCCTGGATTTTGATGCTCCCAGACACTATGAAAGCAGTAACAATAACAGTATGATTTGTGTCGTACAACCTCCTGTGTAAAAAATGGAAATTTAAAATTTTCCTCTCATGGCAATCAGGATTAGAGTTCTCAGAAATCTCAAATACATCTCTCAAACATGTAAGACAACTGAGTAGCTTTAGTCAGTCCCAAATAGGTTTTCTGATCTTTTATTACAATTTCACCTTAACAAATACAAATCAAAGTTTAAAATCCATTCAAGACCAGAAGCAGTATAAAAATTCTCATTTAAAAATACTTGTCAAAAATTTTTTGAATATCCCACTAAATGGAATTTCACGACAGATCAGTTTACAAGCAGTAAAAAGCTGAATTTCTCCGTTTAGAATGCCTTCATAAGATCTTTCAGCCTCAAACCGTTCACTTCAAAAGCATTTTAAGAGTAAAGCAAAGTATTTCTTACCAACTCTGTAGTCTAACCTGACTTTCTGAACCATGTTACCTTAACTATTTTCTGCTTCAAGTAAATTTTCTGCTTTCAAACTCAAGATGTAACAATCTTCCATATTTTAATGCATATTTTATCCAAGAAAAAAAAATAGAATGTGATAAATACCACTCTAATAATATAAGAATCTCTCTGTAAAATAAGAAAAAGCAGTGTCCTGACTCAGTAGCATTTCTATTCTAAATATGCTCATGCAGTTCACATTGTTCACATTAATATGAGAATGTCTCAGTAATTAAAGTACTTAAAGTACTTTAAAGAAATTAAAATACTTATCCCCATTGGTCACAACATCCTCTAGAGGAGTGTAACTTCTCACATTTCTCAGGTGAATAAACAGGATCTAAGAGCATATATTTGGCACTGAATTACCAAACTTCTAATTATTCAGCCATCTTCTGGAATCCCCAGCCCCCGTTTGGGTAGGTTGTTTCCCAGTACAAGGGGCAGCGTTGCTTGCTTCTACTGTCACTGGAGCACAACAAGTCATATATATAGGAAAGGCAAGATTAGACATAAATTTATACCAAACCCATTGATGTGTTTGTTAAGAAAACCCCACGTTATCTCACAGGGAGAAACTGGGAGTGTCTTAGTGTGAAACTCACAAAGCATATGGTTGCCTAGAGTGAGGAAAAGGGGTTGAGTTGCCCAGTATCATCCATCCAAACCTCGGGTTCCTGGGCTAACCCCATCCCTTTTTAGGTGGGAGGTGAAACTGGAACTGTCAGAGATCAATTTGTCCCCTCTGCAGATAGCTCACAGAACACCCTCTCTCTTCTGTTCCCTTCAGTTCTCATGACAGGCACATTACTTCCATACCAGCTGGGTCTATGAAAACTCTCTTTGTCATGGCCCACATGACTTTTCCTATCTTCAGGCCATGAAGTCTTATTGGTGATGGAGAGCAACTCCCTCAGTTTGCTATTGAAGCTGATCTAGTTCCTGTAAATAATAAACCCATGACTATGAAGACTAAAGTCAAGGTCTATTTACATCTCAGCTGAGTGCTGTAACCATCAGACTGCAGAATCATTCTGCAGCTCACCATCTGGCTCAAAGATTATTTCAATATTCAGCAGTGTAGATCAGCTTTGAAGGCAGAGGAAAAGTGGGTGCCTTTGGAATTTACTAACATAATTTGCAGAAAATCGAGATAAATCTTCAGTTAGACAGCAAGAGGATTTTGAAGACCAGTACTCTGGATTTAAGCAACAATAATTGCAACAAAAATTATTTTATGAAAACAGACTGAAATGTCTTGAAAAGTCACAGTATGCTGAATTATTTGCAGAAAAGGGAGTTGTTTCTGGGTTGTCTTAGTACCAAGACAGCATCTTCATCATTGGGCTTTCATTGACTCCTGAGTTCCAGCTTCTCTTGTGGTATGTTATCTTTTCCTCCCTGCAGAAATACATACAATTTTGAAGAATTCATAAGTCAAAACAAAACAAACAAAATAAAAAGATAAAAAAGAAACAATAAAAAGAAACTTTTCATTACAAATCCTGGGCTGATACACCTTAGAATGAAAGAAATTATTACAACCTCACATAGCCAATCCAGTTTATCATTTCCATTCAAACAATTTCCTTTTCTCCTTTACTCTGAAATTAAAAATATTTTTAATCATTAGCAATATACAAGGAACATTAAAAAGCTTTTTAAATCATCTGTAACAAGAATTACATCAAAAAGTTGTAACAACTCTTGTGAGAAAATTCGGTACATGAAAGCTCAGTTAAGACTGTCAAAAGCAAGCATAAAACAAAGAAAGCTATTCCCACCCTAGTAGAAAACATCAAGATATTTCTAAATACAAATTGAATGTTAGTGGCCTCAAGCTCCGAGTTGCCCCTTTGAAGAGGTAGAGCCTGTCTTGTCATAAGAGTAAGCAATTGGTAATTTTTTTCCTTTTCACTGCATCTTATTTATACATTTCTGTGTAAATTACTTTCATTTTGCTATTGAAAGTATTTGCTTGTCCATGTCTTTGTGCTGTTGCAGAAGTTTACACATGATTTCAAGAGAGTAATATTTGGGCATTTTAATATTTTTGTCCATTTGTTCACACTGAAGTTCTATTTGTGTCAATGGGGAAGCAAAGTCCAGAGCAAATCACAGGAATCATGCCAGGATATGATTTTTTCCAGAAAATAAAGAATGTGTCTGTCTACAAGAGCTTCTGTGCTTTATGAAGAAACAAGAAATCTTGGTTGATGTGAGGGAGATATAAACAATAATCATCAGGCTGATTTCATGCTGGTACCTGATACCCACAGGTTTGATGTTACCTTAGCAGCCCCATCTGCTTGATGGGGGATGAGGAGCCTCTCACCAGTCAAAGTAGTGATGTGATATATAAACATTATTTTGCGTCCTTCAATTTAAAGCAAATATATTGTAGAAGTGCTATAGTCTGAAAAAATAAACATTCATTTGGCTTCATACTCCAGAGTCAACACTTGGCTTAACTCCCACTCTGATCTGCATTTTGGGCAGCTTTCCTTATAGTCTCATAAACCTCTATTACATTATTAAAGGAATTTAATTATTTTTACATTTTGGGTACTTGAAAGGCTGATATTCAACTTATTAGCACCAAAGAGAATTTTGTTTAGTCCCTACCAAAACACCAACATAGCTGCCAGTACAGTGTGTAGGCTGTGTTTACAGATCAGGATTTAGATTAAATTCTTTATCAGCTGTGCAACGCACAGCTTGCTTTTCAAGAAACATAACTGCCACGTGAAAAGATAATAAAGTGGGCAACTTCCATCTAGTTCTCAACCTGCTTCCATGGGAGGGGGGGTTCAACCCTCAGCTGATCTGTCCTCCAAAAGGGATAGAAAACCTTTAAAGCAATCAGATCAAGTGTTCACCTTTGAGAAATTGATGTATAAAGTCATATGGACTAAGCTGTACACAAAGGTCCATGGCATGTGAACAGAAAGTCATGTGGGTAAATGCCACTTCCATTTCAAGCACACTATACTCACCTTCCATTTAAGAAGCTTCAGTTCATTTTCTGTGTTACTGCAAAAATACTCAGACTATTCAACCTGCAGGACTATGTACAAGGGTGGGATTGTCCATCTGACTGACTGTCCTTGCTCTGCTGCCAAGGGAGGGTGTCACCCAAATCTGTACATTGGAATCATCCAGCAGTGCACCTGTAGTGAGGGTCTGAGTGCAGCAGAGTGCAAATGGAGACCACCCCTGTTCATTCATGTATTTTCTATGTGAATTGGGAAGGAAAAGGAGAGGCAAGTTTCAGAACAAGCCACTTGCAATTGGAAAGAACAGGTTCTTTCCAAGATATTAAACAAGATATTACAAGATATTAAACTTCTAGCCTGAGAGCTAAAAACACAGACAGATTTCAAATAAAGCAGAGAGCAGTAGCTCACATCTAATCAGGCATTTTTAGGATGTGAGTGGACACTGGTGTCTGCAAGTTCTTCTGGGGTAAACAGGGGTCTTTGTGATGCCACCATGCAATGTTATGCTGAGTTTAACAGAAGCAGAAAGGCTGGGAGATGAAGGAAAACTCAGTGCTGCTGATATAATCACCAGGGACTCTAATGGCTCAGCTACTCCAAGCTTTGTTTTCTGGAGATCGTGCTGGAGAAACAACCTTGCTTTGTGTGACACAATAGCAGCAACAGGTCTTGGGGGGAGATCTTGATCTTGTGGGAAGATCTCCACATTCTACAGCAGTAGGACAGTTGCCTCTATGGAGAAGTCATCAGTCCAAAGCACATTTTCTGCACTTTGCTGCTGTGAAAAAAAAAGCAGAAAATCAGAGACAACCGAGTTCCATGCAAGACAGAATTTTGTGTAATTCCACATTATGCCCCTGTCCATTGGACCTCAACTGTTGAAAATTTGAGGCAGAGATAATTCTCATTTAACTTATTTTTTTGTGTGTTTTCACTTCCCTGGTAACATGTGTTCTGCCTCTGAGTCCTACATAAAACACACTAAAACCCCCTTAATTTTAAAGTATTGTCTGTATATTCATCTGGAGTTCTCATATGATATCTGCAATCCACCTAATTTCCAGTGCTCCAGTTCAAAATAGAAAACATTGTTTATTTTTTAGCTGTTAAAGTCATCTGATTCTTTTAAGAAAAAAGCCTCTAAGCAGCAGTTAAAAATTGCTATCTTTTAAAATTTATATCTCTGTTTTTCCTACCTTCTGTATTCACTATAGCAATTTTAAATGTCAGCATTGTGATATTTCTCCAACGATGTATATTGCTGACTTCCTGAGCTGAAATACGATGTGTCTACCGGGCTCTATTTAAGTCTTGATAACTAAAAAAGATAATAAAGAACAAACAGGCTGTTTCTCTGTGTGTCTCTTGTTTCTTTTAATATTTTTGCTAGGAGGCAAACAAAACTGAGCCTTACTTATCCAGACCTCTGCCCTATTGTGTCTCTTTAAATTAGATTTGCTGCAATGCAGTATTTTGTTTACTCTCCTAGAAATGAAGGACAGTGTTAAGTTGCTACAGAACCAGAGACTGCAGCAAACAGTCCAAACATTTGTGATAGCTTGTGGTGTTTTTAATCTTCCCTGTACTTTGAAAGGAAGGTTTAGAAATGTTTTGTGAAAAAAATAGAACAGTTGGACACATAATATAGAGTTTAAGCTTCACAAGGGAGAATAGAGAAATTAGTCATTCTAATTCCTTTGTAAAAGAAAAGGACGGTAAAGGTAGGTGGCAACACCAATGCTAATAATAAAGGCATGAGGATTACATAAAGAATAAAAGCTACTTATCTGTTATTTAAGTTGCTGCTTTTGGGATTTTAGACTAATAATAGCTGCTGAGAAGGTTTTTGTGGCACTTTTTCACTGCTCAAAATTACCTGATCTTTTAATGATTTAGTGTATGGATGCTGTATGAAAAAGAAAGTAGTGCTTTTGTTAATAACTAGGCATACATTATCACATGCACATGGTGTTTATAATGTACACATATGCATAGGTAAATGTTAGGAAACAGAAGCTTTGTATGTTATACCAGGTCCAACAAGACACCCACATAAGAAGACGGTTGCTGATAATGTTTTGTTATTTGCAAGCTTTGCTATCTCCCAGCCATACACTTGAGATATGATCAGCTGATGGCCTCCAGCAGATCTACTTTTCAGTGAAAAAGTCACCCATTTTATTTATAGTTGACAAATTTTTCTAAACATTTACAGGCAAATGTGCAAACATATGTCTGAAAGAGTTAAATACAAAAACAGTCTATAGATGGTCAGTAGCCAAACACAGAGAAAAGGAAGAAGAAGATGACAAGGGAGCGCCCAAAATGATGGGAAGCAAAGCATGAGTAAGCCCCAAAGGAGTGCAGGAACAGAAGCTCTTTGCTTCCCCCTGTAGGGGAAAAAAACAGTCTGACCAGGTCTGATTTGCATATATTATTTATATTATTAATCATACGTCAGTGCACTCCATGAGACTCTGTTCTCTGCTGTGCTCTGTTTCACAAATTAGGAGACACAATATATGTAAACACATTTGCAAAAACAAAGGGTGAAGAAACGGTGAGAGGTAACAGCTAAAGAAAAGAGGTCACCCTTAATTACAGTTGTCTCCAGTTGGGTAGGAGCTTTATAGAGCCTGTTTCTTTAATGTATTGTACAGATATCCATTGGAACAGTTATGTTTCTAGATTTTAAAGGGATATTCCAAATTCAGCAAAATTTTGAGTGAAATCTCTCCCTTAATCCCTTTCTTTTTCTTCTTAACTCTCTTTTTTTTTTCCTGAAGCTACACCCAGACTCGTTGTTTGCCTATTGTTATTTGTAAGCTCTTATGAGACCTTCTCTTTGGATTTTTTCTCCATGTTCATCTTTCTTTGTTCATTTGCAACAGAGATAGAACTTAAGAACATTGAGAGTATTTTTAGTAGTAGATATATGTAAAAAATCATTATCTATCCTGACTTACACAAAAAAATATATAAAGACACTAGTTTAAGTTAGCACTTCATCTCATTTATTCCCATCAACATGAAAGCATAGACAGGAAAATGTAACTGAAATGAAGAATGGTTTCTTTCAAAACCTCATGTATTGCACTTAGATTGAAGTCTGAGGACAGTTACACATTGACAAGACCACATCCTGATTCCTTTAGCCTGTCACCCACAGCACAAATCAAAGCGATCAGGATAAGGAAATTTTTCTAATCTGACCAAAAAGTCAGCAAGTGCCACCAGTGAATGACTCAGAGCACTAGAAAGTGCATGAATAATCTAGGTATACATTAATAATCCTTGGAATGTAAAAGATTAGTATTTCCATATGAAAGTGCAAATTTCTTTTGATGTTTTCAAAAACTTAGGGTTCACCTTCTGTTTTGGATGGGATGCATCTAATTAAAGAATTTTATAACTGAGCTAGTTGTCCTCAGTTCCCCCAAAGAGAGAGGAAACACTCTCCAAAAAATATTTCACCCCATCTTGAAGAAGATGTCTGGCATGGAGAATTAAAGTGAAATAGGTGTTATTATTATTATTATTGAACATGAAGACAGCCTAGACACCACCAAAGGTATAGGCAGTTACACTACATGAATCTAAAATGAGACCAGACCAGTATAATATTTCATGTAATAAAAACCATATCCTTAGAGTGCTGCTCATTTATTTATAATCTCTTACTATTTAATCAGAATTACTCATCATTAGTAGGCTCCAGGCACAGCAACAGGACTTCCCATATTTTTTATGTCCCTTGTCTTCCCACTTGTCTCTTGAGGAGCAGATGCCACACAGCACTGATGTTGCCTTGCATGTGAATGACTGTCCAGTGTATGAAGCCATGGAATTATGTCTGGAATATGAGGGAAAAGTAACAATGTAACTTTATATCATACTCTGTGAAACACCTTAGTTTTAGTAAAAAATCCCACCTGGTTCTGCTCTGTTATCCTGTTCACCTGATCACATGGCTGGCTGACCCTAGGCAAGATGGGATGAAAATCCTCTGTACAATTGTATTGCTTGTGATTATAAAATCCCTTAATTCTGTGAGTTGAAGTAATTATTTATGGTGGGTTTCAACATTAGACTTTATATTCTTAATTGCTACTCTTAAGCAGTAAACTTTTAAAGATTAAATAAACATGTTTCTTTGTGGCCTTTTATACCTTCTAATTTCTTTTTTAATTTGCAGGAATCTATATGTAGCCATGAATTAGCTGACAATAGAATCTGTACAATTAACATGCAATAAGTTATTTTTTTAAAAAAAGTCATTTGTTCCAATTTCATTCTCATTTTCTTTCCTCGTTACCATTTTTCATGAACATGATTGCAGATTTTTGTATTGTTTATTAAGGCAATGGATTTATTTACTTACCACAGATATTTTGAAACACAAAAAATATTTAAAAATAATAAAATGTTTTTAAAACAGAACAATAATTAAAATTTAGCATCTTTTTATCAATAATGTTTTCGCATTTAAGGAATATTTTTCTCAATCAATTTATGGATCAAAGCATTTACAGAAAGATTGATGCAAATTCAAAACTCAGAATAAGTTACAAAGTGAACTTAAGACACATATAAAAAAAGGAGATTTTATGTTAACATTGCTTTTAAATGTTAGACTATTTTTCACTCAGAAAGAGGTGTTCATCAAAACAAAACTGCTCATAAGAAAATGCTGTTTTCTCTGAGCACTTAGAACAACATTCTAAAACATGCTGAGATCCAAAAATTTTTAAAGCTTTAAACCTTCTGAACAGCCTTTCTATACAATTTGAAAATAATAATAAAAAAAGTCATTTTGCTCTCAAATTGCTTTTCAATTTAAAATAGTGCCAAGTAATGAAAAACTAAAAAACCCCAAGAACTAAAAATCAAAATGGGATTATTTAAAACAATCAAACCAAAATGTTTTGACTGAGCAACACAAATTCTTTTGTTTTCTCTCATGAACATTTCAGAGGATTTTATATTTTGTCTCACTTCAGCATACAACACTTTCTATAACCTTAAAAATTCTAAGAGTTCTTATAAAAACCATTAGACAAAAATTTCAAAAAGACAAAATAGTCAAAGAAATTGACAGGTGTTAACAACAGTAAACTGATTTGAGAAAGTATCCTTGCATTTTCAGATAAGTAAGTCTAATTGAAGTAAAAAGACATTTATGTGCATGTTACCAAGTCATGACCCATGTCATGTGGTTAAGAAAAAAGAAGCAAGAACTAGTATACCTCCATTAATTGTAACTTCTTCAGTTACAGTCAAAAAGTCTAGTCTTATCTAGAAGAAAAAGGCCTATTCCAGCTTACATTAGGCTAAACTGCCTTCTTAGGAAATAGATCCTTTTTTGTTTGGCTTATTAAAAAAGCTTGACAATCAGTTTTGCATAGCTAGATACCTAATTTTTATAGAGAGGAAATAATATCACCTTCACCTAGATGGACTATCAGCTGTCCTGGCCTTTAAGTGTTTCTGGATTTTACTCTGCAGCACTGGCTGCAGCACAGAATTACTGGTGAACAGTATCCTGCCAATGACTACTGGAATTATGTTTTCTAAGGTGGATATGATTGACTATGATAGATATGATAGATTATGCAAAATCAGTGCTTCAGTTTGGGATTAGGCAGAATCAAGACTCTTCTAGGCATGACAGGGAAGCAACCAGCCATCTGCTAATGAAAGTAACATCACAACAAACTGATAGATCCAGTTGTCCTCAAAGGAGATTTAGGTTAATGGAGGTTACTAGAGTGGGCAGGCAGTTAAGCAAAACTTACCATTCATGGTTTGTGTCCAGACATGATTTCTTGTTCTTGTTATTGCAGAAAGCAAGTGATCTCAGCTGTGACAACTCAACTACTTAGTTCAAAAAGCGAAGGTATCTGTGAAAATTCACAAACCTTTCTAGCACAAAACTCTACCTAAAAGTCCAGGCAGCCTTGAGAAGACACTTTCCGTCACTCAAAGCTGTGACTCTGACTACTACACCACAACTTCATAACGAGTGAGGGAGTAACTTTTAAGGCTATTTGAAGACAGAAGTGTGTCTATTCCAGGTCTGTTCATACAAACCAGAAGTTGCCAAGTATTTTTTCAACATTTGTCCTGTTGATCCCTCTCCTCCCCACTGTGAAATGACATGCAGTGGTTCACTGTAGGATGAGCAGGGGTGTTCACATCAGGTTATATGGCTGAATGTCCATTCTTATTGCAAACATCATGTCCCTGGGGCACAAGGCTCACGCCAAGGAATGTGTGGTTTAGAGTCACAGAGTCACAGAATCATTAAAGCTGGAAAAGGCCTTCAAGATCATCCAATCCAACCTTTGGCCAAACCCTGTTGTGCCACTAAGCCATGTCACAAAGTGCCACATCTGCTTGTTTCTTAATCATTTCCAGGAATGGTGACTCAGCCACTTCTAGCAGACTTTACCTAGACTGGACTTCAGAGTGGCAGTTCTGGGCTCTTGAGAAGCAGTGCAGTTTCTATTCCTCTTCAGGAGTCTTGTGGCACACAAATGCTTGGTGAGCTGGACTGTTGTGATTGCACTGTGGGAGTCCTGAGAGATGTAGAGATGACAAGTGGGACATGCACCTGTGACCAGGAGGGTTGTCCTGGGCTCTGCAACAAAAGAAAATATTTTCCCATTGGCTGTTAGAGGATTACAGCTGAGGTGCAGGACACAGAACCCTCAGGAGCATCCTGCCATCATCTCTTATATTTCCATTGAATTTATTTATAGCAGCAAAAGCACCTTAGGAATGGGAGGAGCAGGTGTGTGTACAGGATATGGAGAGACCTATGGAATGCAAGGAGCCTCTTGAAACTTCCTTTTATTTCAAGGTACAACTGACCAAATTCCCTATCCTGTTTTGGTGTGCTGGCTACAGATATTGTACAGGGAAAAAGCAGGACAGTAGCTTCAAACAAGTACTGAATTGAATATAAAATTGTTAGTGAGCAATAAAGAGTCATAGTCCTCTGGTACAGTTGAGTGCTGATGTGTCTTCCCTTGTGGGAAACAGTATCTGCTGTATTCTGAAAACTTCAGCTTTTGCTGCATCCATAAATCAGATACATGATTAATTTTTCTCTCTCGGGGCTCTGCTGTGAAAGAGACCTCATCTGAGATCCCTGGCTTCCATTTAGCTGCCATCTCGAGCTTCAGTAAAGAGCCACATGAGAACTCTCCTCAAGACAAAGTATGTCTATTGCATATTTCTGTGAAATCCTCAGTGCAAGGGACTAAACCATCTTTTCTGTCACTCTCTCTACTTCAGATTCACCACTATCACCACTATTCCTTACATAACAAGTTGCTAGCTTCTCAAAATGTTGCTTGGAGGATTTGTAGGTAGAAAGAAAACTCTCAGAATCTGTCCTTTCTTCTGTTTATCCATAGATGGTGGCAGGGACTCCCTTACTTTTCACAGCTTCAGGCCAGAAGGTTTACAACCACCCTGGCTGAAGAGTGTCTGCGCTGTAATTCCTACATTGTACCAGGATATTTTTTTTTCCCTCTTTGAAGAGTTCTTACAGAAAATCACTGGAAAGTGCTTAAGGAGCAGATTAACATTTATCTGGCATGCTTCCCCTGAAATGACATTTCTAATACCAATGTTAACCCCTTGGTACTTTTGAACAGAAGTGACATTTTGCTACAAATCCTCTCAGCAACAGCCTGCATAAACAACATAACAGGGCTTGGAGAACTTCCACCTGGACTTTATCCCTGCCTTGTTGTAACAGGGACACAAGTACTATGTAGGATCTGAGGATGGAAAGACTGGGATGTATCCAGAGACTTTGAAAATACACCATCAGAAGCCAGGAGGAGTGAAATGGCCGGGAGGTTTTGGATCCTTTCCTGATCGATGATAAAAAGGTTTCATTTCAAACTTGACAGAGAATGACAGTATTTCTTCATTTCATAGACAGTGAGAAGAACAACCACCCTGGGAAGGTTTTCTCTATACTGTTGGAAGGGAATAGAGTCAGTGGCTTTCCAAAGCTAATGTCTGTGCCCTCAGAGGGTTTGGGAAATCTATTGTGTGACAGAAAAAAACTGTTATGAAATCATTAATTTATGCAATCTTTATTTATTAAAAACATTAATTTCTGCATAAATGCTGCAACAAAAGACTGTTGGCAGAACATACTCTGTTTATTTAATCCTTCTGTATAAGAAGGATGGTGGAAGTTCTGATTCCTGCTTGTGCAATTATCAGATACCCTTTTCAATTTTTTAGTCAACAGTGCATCTGAATTTACCTCTGGAATTTTAGAGTCATGTAAGGAAATACATTAGAGCAGTGGCTACACCAGAACTACTAAATTGATGTGCTCTCAAATTCCCACAGGAATTCCCCTGAGGAATTCCCAAGGCACAAAACCATCATCCACACCTCTTTTGCACAAAGGACATTTCTTGACAAATACCTGTTAAAATGCATGCCTTGAAACCATCACCTAGTCCTTTGATACAAAATATGTTTGAAATCAGACAATCCATGTCACTCTGGAGCTCTCTCAGGGCTGTAGCAGTGGTGGGTATTGGCATCTTCTTCCAGGCAACCAGTGACAGGACAAGAGGACATGGCCTCAAGCTTCGTCAGGGAAGGTTCAGGTCAGAGACCAAGAAGAATTTCTTTACTGAAAGAGTTACCAAGCACTGGAAGGGCTGCCCAGGGAAGTGGTTAAGCTACCGTATCTGGAAATGTTAAGATGTGAGTGGATACATGACTCAATTTAGTTGGGGTTATGGTTTTCAGTCAATGGTCAGACTCAATGTTCTTGGAGATCTTTTCCAAGCTTAATGATCCTGTGATTCCATGTGCTGGAAAGAGCTACTGTATTTTTTTACACATTTCTCTGTCAGTCTGACTTCCTTCTACTCTAATTGCCATACTTGGCATAAATGCTGGGGACATTTGCAATCTCTTTCTAGCTTTATCACCTCCTGGTAGAAAAGCTTCTTAATCCTTGGACTATTATTTCCAACAGTCAAAGTTTAATCACAATTTTAGGGTAGCTGGTACCTTCTTTCAAAGTTATTAGGTTCAAAATAATTAGGTCAAGTTTGCACGAAAACCAACCAAACAAGAAAAACCCCACAAAATCACAAGCAAGAGACATGTCACATAGATCATTTATTAGCTGTCGTGACCATGGAGAAAATATAAATATTCACTTCCCTTGGGTTCAAGATCCAAAAGGAGTAACTGTTACTCCTATCAGGTCATGAAGGCATGGTAGTAGATTTCTGATCACAATTGCTTGGCAGTCCTGTGCTGAGTCTGTCCATGAACCAAGCTGCAATCTCTAAGATTTCCAACTTGCCCCAACTGATAACTGATCCTCTTGGGAAGGACTTGTTACTGGGAGCATTTGTACCCAGGGTAAGGGTAACTGAGCCCAGTGAAGTTCATGCCTGTTTATAAACATGCATTGCACTGCAGTGAATGTCAAACTAGCATTATGCCTTCATTCCAGGAAGGGGGATTTTGGATCTACATGACTTTAGAACTAGTCCAATGTTCATTCCAGTAAGCACAAAAATCTCCTATTCAGTCAATGAACAATTCATTATTGTCTCCTTTTAAAATTGAAAGAAAAAACCCATTGAACAGAAGGTATCAGTGCTGTGGGATGTTCTTTGCAAGCTTTTGATTTGTGCTCTTGAAGTGTTTTGAAGAGAACCAGTCAATGAAATAAAAGGACAACAAATCAACAAATTCACTTTGAATAAAGCCCTTGAAAGTGTAACAATAAAAAGTTAAGCAAAATGTTAATGGATTATGAATTTAAATCAATAAACCAGTGGATGTCTGTATATGAAAATTAATAACACTATATAACGACATGAGATCATAGAAATGCCCCACAATTTTGTTTTCCAGGACTGTTCTTTGACCATTCAGAAATTAAAATGTTAATTTAAAGGAAACACAGCATTTGTGATGGAAAAGATCTTCCAGATGATCCATCTTAAAATGGACTAGGGCTTCTTAGATCCACTTATATCTATATTGATACCTAGAGTGACTTATAGAATCATATAAATGTATATGTTTAGAAAAGTAGGAAATAGGCCAAGATTTGAAATTATGTACACTCCTGATAAGATGTTCATGCTTCTGTAGTCATTTCTTTCAAGGAAAGTGAGTACTGACAAGAATACACTTAACCAGGAGAGGGAATCTGTGCATTGGTGTGACTTTGGGGAAAAAAAAATCCCATAAGTGTCAGAAGCTAGAAATCATTAAGTTCTGTCATTAACTTACCCCTCCTTCCTTTTGCAAGGAATTGATAGTAAAACTACAGATAAATTGCAAAAAACATGAATTGATAAAAACCCACCATTTTTATGAAGGTACCTGATTTATACTTTTCATAAAACATTTACTCCTTGATCACAAGAAACAGACCTTGCTAAAAGATTTTTCCCCATCATTATTATAAGCCCTTTTACATATTGAAAGGGCTCAGCAAGATCTCCCTGGAGCCTTTGTTTCTCCAGGATGTACAACCCCAATTCCCTCAACTTTTCCTCATGCCTTTTAGCATAATCACAAAAGCCACGGAAAGACAGAAATGAAGTCATATTGTACATTCTTAGGAGGTCATATCAATGAAGGGAGCCACTGCAGATTCTCTTTTTGAGTAAAATAAGCCACAACTTGTAACCTTTCTGGCATTAGATGCTACCTTTTGCAGACTATAACCACCCTTTGAATTTACTCACCTTTTGTTAGGTGTCTTACTAACTATGATTAAAAGGCGCTGGAGATGGGAGGGGAGAGAAGAGCTGTGCAAGAAATTAAGGTGATGAGGCAAGTCTGAGAAGGTCTATAAATCTTGTTTGAAATGCTTACAGTATTTATAATACAAAAGTGACAAGTGGATGTAGATTTGGATCATCTGTTCTAATCAACACATTATAAAAAATTCATATTAATTTAAATTACTTAAAGTTAAAATAAATGGATTATTCAGTATAGTCATCCTTTAAAACACATCATTGTATTAAGCTTTTATGCAAGTTCAGTTTACATGCTTTATTCTTCAGGTTTTACAGTCTACCTTAGTTGTGAACAGCACCCTGGTTAAGTAACTACAAATTACAACATAAAAGTGGGTCTAAAATTTCAAATTTATACACAGAATATCCCATCAACCTTCATATTGATCAAAATTCATACCTGCATTTTATATATCTTATAGATATCTCACAGCATATTTCATAACTTGAACACAAGAAATGTGGAAAAGTCCCAATTCTTGAAGTCTGGGGTGGGGCCCTAGAGAAAGTATCAGTGAGAAAATTTCCTGTCAGTCATCCCACACCCCTCATGTAGTGCCTTGGGTCATGTCTATAACAGATAAACAAAACAAAGCAAAATGGGCAAAAAGGCAATGGTCTCCTGGAATAGGAGAGGGAAAGCAACAGTGTCATTTTTATGGTAATTTCCACTTTCCACCTATGTAGTCTAAAATTGCAGCCAGATAGTGAAAAAAAGGAAACATTTCTCAGCATCCTTCTGTGCCTGTCAAATGTGTTGTTCAGAGAGCACAGTACCTATCTCTAAAAAGTGACATTTGCCCGGCTTTGCCTAGTGTTTGCACTCACAGAATACATCATGGGACTGCATTTTCTGGAAAACAATTTTAGAAGAATTTTGTATTTCTCAGATATTTATGTCATAATTAGTCATTCTCATAGCTTGCTGTTTGCTTTGGGCTGATTTAATGCTCCTGTGTTCTCAGAATCCCCTTTCACTAAAATGCCCTTATCTGCACCAGTGGCAGCAAATAATGAATGCCCCCAGAAATGCTCCTGCACTCATGTGTCATTTTAGTTAGATTCAAAGAACCCTTTGGGGTAGGACATCAGGGATTTTTTCTGGGGACTTACATTGTTCATGACCCTGCCAGACATCATGACATTTTTACATAGCCAGACTGTTTACACTCAACATCATGTTTAAGGAAACAATCAATGTGCTTCTTACAATCCATACAGATCTTTGACACTGCTTATTTACCAGATATTTATTATATCTAATCTGACAGCATTTTCCTCCCTTTCTCCAGGCTGAAGAAAATAAACTTCTCATAACTATGCTTCCTCAAAACATTGGAAGACTAACCACAAGGGAAATAGGTGGTTTTGATCTATCTGTCACTTACATTCTTCATTTCTTAGTTTTTGTTTGTTTGTTTGTTTTCTTGTTTGTTTTGCTTTACTTAATACTCACTCTCTATTCTAAACAATTTTTTTCAAAGTCTCCAAATTTTTTTTCATATTCTGCATTTCCTAATAAACTCTTTAATTTCTCGGAAGACTATGACACACTGCAGATTGAACCTCAGACTGAAACACTGTAAAAAATTTTGAAACTTGATAGCCTAAAAATGCTGATTTTCTATATATGCTGCTTATTTGCTTATGTTCAGAGCCTTATGCCTGCATTTTAACACTACTTTGCACAATGGCAGTGCTGAAAAAGGACTTTTTTTAAAGTTGAATCAATATTCCATTTTTGAGCTAGCTGGAATGACAGAGATCATTTAATATGACTAGAGAAAAAAAATCACAGACTTCAGTAGTGCAATCTCCGAATTTGACCTACTGCTCCTAATTAACCTAGAGTATTTCTTTATAGAGAGAGCTATTGAATTATAAAAACTCCAACTCAAATGTATGTCTTTTGAGAATATGTACAAATGGTTATTTACTCTCCTTGTGAAATTACAATCACTGGTACAATGTATATATATTTTCACTTAAAATTTTGATTTAATGCTAACTCCTCTCAAGAGAGGAATCTTAGCCAAGTCAGAAGAAAACTAGAACAGCTGGAATACTCACTGAAATATTTTTTATGTGAAGGGATCCAGTGGCAGGTTCATATTTTATGAGTTTGCATATTTTAGGCTAACTAGATCCAATGGATGCTGTGTGATCTGCCTCTACCAAGAAGCAAGTGCCCTTCAACTCTCTGCTGGCTGATAATAGTTCTCTTCTTCACCTCATCTTCACCTGACCAGACATGGGCAGCTCCCCCAGCCAGGTAGGTCATGTTTCACTAGACTTATCTACCAGGTGAACCTCACATTATGGACTCCTCCCTTTTTCTGCCAGTCACTCCTGAACTGCAGTGACCAGAAAGTGGACATAGATTTCCAGCTATGGTTTCATTTCATGTAACAGAGTATCTTCTCTGGCTTACCTGCTGCAATCTTCCTGTATGCCAATTATGGGATATGTTGCAATATATGTTGCAGCCTTCCTAGATCCCAATGTGTTGTTTGAGTTGGTTTGTGATAAAAGCACACTTTTGGCTCATGCTTAACTTCATTGTAGTGCCATTGTACCCTCCAGGTGCTTTTCAGCCGGATGTTACCTTCCCACCTCAGTTTTCAATGGGTCCAGGTGTTCTTCACACGTGAAAAACTTCATACTCTTTCCTCTTGAACCCATTCCTGAGGTTTCTGAAGCAGTCTCTGAATTGAAGTTCTACTCTCTGGTGTGAAATTCATCCTCTGTAGTCTACTGAGACATAGTCTGTCTCATCATACTGATCATATATGAAGCTATTGAACAACATCAACCTCAGTACAAACCTTTGGGATGCTCCTCTTGTCAGCAGCTTCCAAAGAGATGTCAAGTCATGGATTAATATCTTTTGAGTCCAGTTGTTTAGACAATTTTTAATCCATGTATTAATCCAATAAGTTCCTCAGCTTCCAAAAGTGAACGCAGTGGGGAAGGAAGAGGGTGTCAAATGTCAAAAGCCCAACTAAAGCACAGTCTTTCTTTGTTCATGCCACAGCCCTCAAGGGACTTCAATCAATCTCAATGATTTTGCAAAGATCATAATCAAAGGTGACTCACTCATGGCAGCCACTGTTCCCAGCAGCTTTTGGAAAATCCCCTACAGCCCCACAGATTTCAATGCAAACAGCTTCCCTAGGTGGTCCCTAAACTGCTGTTCTTAGTTGTTGTCTCTCTCCCTCTTTTCCACCTTCTCCTGCTATGTGGAGAGATCTGTGCAAACTGGATTTTTCTGCTTGAAATAAATTTTATTGGAAAAGTTGTGATCATCAATACCAAACTCTAACATTTTTATGTCCTGATTAAAGCACTTTTCTCTTGTCAACCTGAAAGGTATAGAAAACAAAGAGTGATTGCACTTGAAGCTTGATAGTCTTATAAACAATATAACTCAAGTAGATCCAGGTTTTTATCACTTGATAGATTCAAATAAAAAAATTAATACAATTTGTCCTTTGCAGAATGCTCTCACTGCTTGATATACTGTGACAGCTACTATAGTGTACCATACTTAAGGACTACAGGCCTCCTATTTATTTTCCCCAGGATATTAGTGAGCACAGACAACATCTCTTGCCCTGCAGATGTGACAGATGAAGTATTCACAAACAACTTCAATAGGTGAAGAGCTTTCTAGACGGGTCTAGGACACAGTTTTATATATATAGTCTTGTGTTTCCTGGCAAAAATCCTGAATTTTTAAACAATAATGACAAAGATTTGGGTCTTGTTCACCTAGCTTCATGAGATGAAGAAAATCTGACACATTTTAAAATATAAAAATTGATATTAAATGTATGATTGTATGACAACATTGCCTAAAGGAAGCAATGATCTGCTTAACACTTTAGGTAACTGTGTCCTTTCCATCACAAGTACAGCTTGTGAAATACTTCCTTGGATTAGTGTTTTCTGAGTAGGCAGGGATATTTTTAAATATCTTTATTATCGTCATTCTCATTCATTTGATTGGTGCATTAGATTTCCACTATATGATTTTGTTTTATATTGTATTTTAGCTCTCCATCAGCTTGGTTATTCATAAACTCCTACACACAGAAGGAAGTAATATTAGTAAATCATTCAGAAGAATAATTGAATTTGTCAGATTTTGCTAAGCAGTTCTTGCCACCATGAAATCACGAACACTCATTGTTTTGAAAGGGAGGCATTATCCTGAGTATTGATTAAAAATTGGTTGAAATTCTTTTGAAAGTAAGAAATATTAAAACTAATCTGGTTCTAACTGACTGAGTGAAGCAGATCTAACTTAGGTAAAATATGTTTTTTACTTTTTTTGTTAGTATTTTTTTAGTTACATATTTAATTGAAACCAAAATGCAGTTCTTACTTTTGGAGTTCAATCTTTTTTTTAATGAAAATTATTCCATCTAAACTAAGCAAACATAAAGCTTGCATTGTTGTCTAACTGATCTGATATCTCATGAGGGGCTGACAGACCCATTGCCAAAGCCATAGAGAAAGGCTATTGTGCAAGGTAGTTTTTTTTCTTTTGACCTTTATGCCCCTCTATATGATCATTTCAGCCTTGCATTTAGTGACAAACTGCACAGTATAATAAAAATAATCAGTTCAAGACACAAGATGACTGCAGGCTATTCCACAAAACTTTAATAGCCTAATTTTTCACGTTGGCTGAGATAATGATCACAATAAAAATTCACCATTTTTATTGGAAATGTCAAAATTTAATTATAGAAACATCTATTACATTTTTACTGCTTTTAACTTACATTTTTTTATTTAATAGTTGCAGTACACTAGTTATTTGTATATCTGAAAAGATATTGCTGTATTTTATTAGCAAATAAATTGTTTTTCACCCTACATACACTGTTTATGGAATTTATTGAAATGAACATTTTCCTCATCAACTTTGCTTTGAATAAAAATCTTCTAATCAGTAATTTTGTTACATGTTTTTAAATATAAATTTCAAGACTAATTGATATCGTGACTTAAATTACACTTTGCCTTGGCAGAGGCGTTTGCTTCCTTTTCCCAAGAGATATCAATAAGGAATGATTTAAAAAATGTTGTGTCAATTCTTTTAGCATTCCTTTTCAGCATTCCTTTTCATTCTTTTAAAAAACAGTCCTTAAATGCTCACATGTTTTTGGTTGAAATATGACAACACAAACTGCTTGCCTTGTCTACTTCCTATTTAATTTTAATTTTCTAAAATTGCTGTTTTCATTGCTGTGATCCATTATCAGATTTCCTGCTATATGTAAAATGAATAATCTTTCAAAGACAGAAAAGGAACTACTATTTAATGTGAATCTTCATTTCTGTAAGAAATTAAGCACCATGATTTTATACAATAATAAACTATGACTAGAAATTTCATAAGAAAGAACATGACGACATTTTTTTGTCAATAGTGAGTAGGTTGTTTTATATTTAATGGATTCATAAACATCAGAAAAAATTATCTTCATTATCTCCTTTGTTTAGCGTGGGGTTTTTTTTTCAGAAAATACCATGAAAAAATGCCATACCTACTTTAATTTTCCCAGTTTAATCTCTTTTATCAACAATTGATTTACGATATTGTAAACAATTGAAAATAGTAGAGCGCTAATCTTGATGGTTGTTAAGAAGCACCCTCACTAAATTAAATATGCTTATTATGTATAAATACTCGTTTCTCTACCAAAAATGTCTGAAAATATTCAGAAAAAAAAGAAATCACAGACCAAAAAAAATATATGTAGATACATTATAATCACAGAACACAAAGATGATAAAGTACACTTAAATGGAAGCACACATTTATCTTTTAACATTGCAACAACACTGAGGTTTCTGATACTCCGGTTTTCTGAAAAAAATATGGCCATAGCCTGTCTTTTTAGTGCCTGATTGTGGAAAAAAATATGTTAGTATGCAGGTCTTTATCTGTGGAATAATCTAATTTTGGATATAGATTTGCTGTTATTTCCCCCTGTCAAAGAATATAGATGTCTAAAGGAAAAGCAGAGGCAACATGACAGGCAACGTCATGAGACCATATGTTCTACACAAACTATGAAAGTCAAACTGAGATATGTTCCAATATTTTAGGCTAAAAACAAGATATGTGCTAAGATTTCCAGCTATTTTCAAAATTATATCACATTTCAGCAAATTGAATTATTTTGTGACTAGAGTGATGAATCTGACTACACCATGAAAATCCATGTAAGTGTGCAGGAAATTATGTGCTTTAGGCTATTTTGGGCCAACTTCTTTTTTCAGTTCTGGTGTCAATGCAGCTCTATTGTACTTTCCCTAGATCAATTCGTTTGTCCTATAGTCTAGTTCAGATTTTTTGAACAGAAGTAAAACTGAACATTCTTTGCAACCTGAAACAACTTTTCCCAGGGATGAATTGGGTGGGATTCACTGGATATAATTTAGATATCACTAATGTAAATGTCAAACTCGCTGTCTGAGCTGCACAGAAAGTAAATGTACTTCTAGGGAATGGCTCATGTCATACTAAGATAGGTATTTAAAGAGGCCACAAGAATTGCAGAAAAGCTTAATTACGGAGAGAATTGCCTTCCTCTCTTGGTTAATTACAAAGAAAACCTAGATCACAGCTCACCTTTTGACGCTGTATATGTTTATTACCCAAGACAAATGAGAATCATTGCATCCATAATGCCCAGCACCTTACTATAATCACAAATGGAGTTCTTAAAATGAAATTACTAGACCAGACAGGAAAAAAAATCTGCACTTTAAA
The DNA here is from genome assembly GCA_013397195.1 of Hylia prasina. Taxonomy (NCBI): domain Eukaryota; kingdom Metazoa; phylum Chordata; class Aves; order Passeriformes; family Sylviidae; genus Hylia; species Hylia prasina. The sequence continues at coordinate 312,289 of VYXD01000887.1, read as the reverse complement.
CATCTCTAATTAAGTGGGACACATACAAGAATGCTAAAATTTGGTAAAATTCTTAAATTAGGCAAATTAAATCCCAGCCTTAGTATGCAAATGAGCACCCAAAAATTGCTGGAATATGAAATTGTAACTAAAATATCAGCCACTGTGTAAGGACATTATCTTCGGTATATGTCCAGCCATCCAAACTTCCTACTCCCAAGTGTGATATCATCAATTTTTTTCTTGCCAAACCTAGAGAGTGTTAAAGTTTTCCCATTACTGCCCATAGAAAAACACTGTATGGAAATAATGACTTGTGCATTACAGTCTTATCATATGTAAATTACAGGATCAGTGTGGATAATTTGAAATAATATCAATAAAACTATTAATTCTCCCTATGAAGCAGTGCAGTTTCTGGTTTTATTCTTGTTAAAACTAAGGTGCATCCTTTATATGACTCCACTGACTTCATCCATCCATTTTAACCTCTTAATGGAATTTAACAATGGAATCAAAATGGTATAAAAGTTTCTATAACTAATACACTTCATAAAAGGCGCCAGTGAATCAAAACACATTGCTCAATTTGCTAGATTTAAAACACAACTATATATGCATGCAAAAAATTAATGGCACTATTTTAAAAGTTCATGACTCAAAATTAATAAATACACTGTAAAATATCAGAAAATGAATCTTGTGTTCAAGGGCACATCTCTGAGATATGGGAGATAATTTCTAGTGGAGGCCCTAAAAGTGATCTTTGTACATAAATGGCAAGTGGGATCATTTATAGTGATACAAATGCTTAATCATGATAACTTTTGGGTTATTTGCTCTGACTGAATAGAAGGACAGAGCAATCAAAACTTATAATTACGTAGATTAGTGAGAAATTGTCAAAATAGAAAAGAAGCAAAATATCCAAGAAGAATTAGGTGTCAACAAAGAGAAAATGCACTTAAAGTAGATGTGACATGCAAAATTAATCAATTTACCCACAAATGAGTTGAGGGTGCAATTGATCTCACCAAATATAGTCATCTACAGTATAGCATCCATAGCAGATCTCAGCCACTAAAGTCTCTTAGGATCCCCTAGAGAAATAAATAAATTCTGGTGCAGATATGTCTTGTCTTAAAGTAGACATCCAAAATAGGTCAAAGGAATTGTTCCCTCAAATGGTGATTAGATCAGATACAGTCATCCATATTGTTGATATCTAATGTTAAACAAGATTAATTGAACCTTTCAGTATTACTTTAAACCTTACTTAGAATCAAAAGGTTGCTTGAAGAATAATACCTTCTTCCTAACTTCTAAGCAGGTTTTGTGCAATGACCAATTCTTTTGGGTCCTGGTGTGCTTTATCTGGCAGTGAAGAGAATATTTAAACTTATGGAGCTGCTTTTTTTTATTATTATTAGTTTTTTGAAAACTGGTAATTTTTTTTGGTTTGGGGTTTTTGCTTTATTTGGAATTTGGGAAGAGATTGAAAGGGGGGTTTGCCTCTCATGGAAGGCTTCAAAAAATAACAGTTTTGTAATGTGGAGCTATCGGTGTCACAATTAATCTGGACTGAACAGATGGGCATTCAAATTCACATAACGGATGTTATGTGGATCAGTGCTCATATAATTATTTGTGTATCAGTGGCAGGACATTAGGTCACTGGATAATTTTGCCCTCTGCCAGATCATTTTGCCTGCATTCAGAATGAGCATCAATCAAAAAACACTCATTCGGCTAAAAGGTGTAGAAAGACTCCAGCAGTCATCAGCCAATCTTTCAGTTGCAAAAATAATACTATTTTTTTGTTCGAAACTGTAATAGTGAAGACATGAGTTGTTAGCTCCATGAGGTTTTAGATGCTAATATATGGCTGGGACAGAAGACTCCCTTTATCAAGGACACCAGAGCGATGTTTTCACAAATACTAATTATAGGAACTGTGTTCTTCTCACCTCAGATGACTGTCATCATCTTTTTTCACATATGTGGTAACTGTAAGAAACAAATCAGAGAGAGTGGTGGTTTCCTCCAGTATCAAATATGGAGCTCTTTGAGAATAAAGGAATACACTTATAAAATTTCTTCTTACCTTTCAAAAGGTTCTTCTTGAGCCATTCTTTGCTTTCTGATAAGAAAAATCAATATATTCCCCACAACCCCTTCTGATCTCCCTTTCTCCATTAAAAAAAGCTTCAATTTGAGTTAATATGTCATTTAAATGTGGGGGCAAATTCTTGCTTAGAGGAAGAAATTTACGTTCTCTTAACTGTGTCTGGCAATAACCCTTGGGTATACCATAGTCCTGGTCAGTAATATCCAGATGAGTTCACAAACATTTTCTAAATAGACATCCCAGGCCTCCAGCCTTACCCCAGAAGAAAGGAGTCAGACAGGAAGCAAGTAGAGGAATGTCAGGAGCTTTAAGCAAAGGAAGGTGACCTTGTGCAGGTCCTGGCAAGCACATGCCCTCTCTGTGGATTGACAGGTACTCTGCTCTTCTGTAGTGGACAGCAAGAAACAAATGTGATGCTGTGGAAACCCAGCAGGTGATCATGTATCCAAACACTAGTGTTCATCCAAGCTGACTTGTCTTCCTCTTCTACACTCTTTGCTGCATCAGTGGATAAATCCTTGCCTTCAGCCTTCACCCAGACTGGGCCAAATGTTGCCTGAAAACTCAGTGTTGCCCAGGTAAATTTTTGAATAGTGAAATTGCAAGATGGGCACTGATTTTCAGTAGACTTAGAATTTTTCTGTACCATGACTACCAATAACTTAACTACACAGGAGGATTAGGATTCAAGGCCTTAAAAATTCGTTTGAGTGTAGGTATTTGCTACTATGACATCAACACTGCCATTTCAATACTGTAGATTGGATAAGCCAAATATCTTCACAAAAAAATTAAGTACAAAGACTAGGAGACAGACCCCTTCTCCCTTCTCAGCAATTCTTGGGAAAATTTATTCAACAGATAAATGTCCTGTGCGTTTCCTGTCAATTCGCAGGCTGTAGGTGTCTCATGCTGTCCTTTTCTTCCAAAGATTGTCAAAGTTTGCAGCATCATGTCTAAAGGGGAATGAGCTCTTGGCAAACCTTCATCTGTTTGCATTCCTGGGTTTTTCCTGGGCTTTTTATTTTTCTTCCAGGTTCAAAAGATCAGAGTAGCATCCAGGCTGTAATATTAGTACCCAGTAGTAGCTCAAATAGTGCGCAGCTTCTTCAGAGGCTTCTCTCTTGGTTTCTACTTGATCTTTATACAATATGCCCCTCTTCACACTTATTAGAAGCAATATATTATGTCAATATAGGGTACTTTACAAAGTTCACACATTCTCTTGCATTATGATCTGTCATAGCAGCGTGTCTATTCTTATAGAACAATCCTTTGGAGATTATTTATATTTTTTTTCTGATAAAATGAAAGAGAATATAATTTGACTTTTTCCTCCTTGTGTTAATTTCTAGTGGTACCAAATGTGATGAGGTGCTGTACTTACTCCCTGTAGGGTTATCCAGTCTTTGTGGGAATCTAGTGACTGCTGGCTTATCAAACCATATGTCCGACCAAAGATTACCTTTTGTTTTTGTCTTGGGTTGCAATATGTAACCAAAAATATGTATTCTATTTTCCACCTGTTGAAACCAGTTGGAGAGGTGTTTTTTCTTTATCTCTTGTATAACCCATTAATCATAACTCCAGGGGGAGGGGGCAGGTGCCTTCTGATAATGGACCAGCTGTTAAAACCAGGTGGGGTAAAGTTCCTTATCTCTTCCACAACCCATCTTCCCTCCTGGGGGATATCTTCTGTTAATGGGCCATTAAGGCTCACTGCATGACTGATACAATTACATCATCCCATTGTGAGATGCTCCACCCAGTGGGAGGAGCCAAGCATTCCTACCCAGATAAAACCTGCAATTCAGCACAGCAGGACAGCCTGTTTTCCACTGGATTCCCAGAGGAAGACTGGACCCATCTCACCACCATTGGACCCTTCTACAGGATCATCTCTACTCCAACAGAAACACATCTGTCACTCCAGGAGGATTTATTTGGACTGCTCTCAGCACCCTGACCAACAGGTTGTCAGGTCATATGCTTACTCTGTCAGGGTTTCTAGGATTTTTGTTTGTCTGTTTGTTTGCTTGAGGGGTTTTTTGGACTACTATATTGGTATTTTTAATATTCCTAGTAAAGAACTGTTATTCCTATTCCCATATCTTTTGCCTGAAAGCTCATAATTGCAAAATTATAATAATTTGGAGGGAGGGGGTTTACATTCTCTATTCCAAGGGAAGCTCCAGCTTTCCCTGGCAGATACCCGTCTTTCCAAACCAAGACAGTTTTATGTTTTTTCTCATAAAGGCTTTGGTTTGAAATTAGTCAATGCTTGAAAATGTTACATGGAAACAAGAAAGAGTCACAGGAAGTTCAAATTCCTCTCATATTAAAACCCAGGTCTTAAGAACCAAACAGTTCCCTTCATCAAACAAACTTGCTCATCTTCAGTTCCAAACCAACCCTGGCACTGTGGGACACAAGTCCTGTATCTACAGAAACACATATAATACTGAATAGGAACCTATAGAGCAGTCCCTGGTATAGACATACAAAGGTTTAATGCACCAATTTCTACTGAATTTGAGGGGAGGTTGATGCTTTAAATGTTTGCAGTATCTGGCCTTCTTTCTTGTTATCCTCACTAGCAAAGATTTCAATTGCATACCCTCAAAACCTTACTAATGCACAAATCAGATTAGGAGACAAGAGTTCTGAAAGAATAATACCTTCCCACACTTTGGTTTTTAAGTTTATTGCTTTTCACAACCCTGGACCTGATAACTGCATGCTCTGACCAAGAAGTGACAAATTAAACACTGCAAATAAGGCATACAGGGCTAGCTGGAAGTGAATAAAAGCTCCCTGAACTTGGTTGTCAATGGATCTTAAGAAGCAAAGGTTTTAACACAACAGATAACTTTCTTGGTATCACATCCTGAATAAGATTTCTGTTTTAAGTTAAGAAGTAAAGGTTAAGCAGAAGTAGGTGGAGATGGAAAGGAAAAAATGAACAGCAAGTATGGACAAAGATCTGCTTTTTTTCTAACTAAATGAAAATAGAAAGACAAAAATATTTTGGGACACTGTCTTTTATTCAAAGATACAACTTCCATCTCAAGGTAAGCTTGTTTCTCTGAGATTCAGAGAGGAAAAAAAAAGATGGTAAAATATTTAGTGGATTTTTCATCAGCTGTGTGGCTACTTTCCTCTCCTGAGAAAGCTTTAGCGTGTCAGAAAGAAATCTCCTAATCCCTGTGCTGCTTTGCCTGCACAAGGAAGTAACCATGCTGCTTACATTTCCAGTTGTGTTACCTGGATCTTTGTTCTATCCCTGTTATATCTTGCCAGGAACAGACCCCTTAGGCAGAAAGGAAGGATAGGCTGTACAAGTGCAATTCAGTACATTTGACTGGAATTGTTGTTTAGTGATTTTTCTGCTATACAAGTATAGAATTACCCCTTGAAAGCAAGAAGGAATTCACAGAAACTACTCTTACATATAATGTCACCTATTTTCTGAGTTATACTTCCCAGGAGTATTCTTGAGGTTATGTGATTTATGCTTATGGCTGTACTTAAAGTGTTCTGCAGAGGTACCTGCAGTGCAAAGCTCTCCTTGGACTTGCCAGCTTATGCAGCTCTGTAAGTAATAACACCACGGTCCCTAAAGACATTGACACTCTCCACTTTATTACTTTTCAGCAGCTCTACCTCAGACAGCGGTCTAAAGAATATCATAAACAACTGTCTGAGAGAATGAATTGGTGGCAGTTTAGAAACTGCTGTGGGCAAAGAGGAAAGCTGCTGGCCTTTTCAGACATCTTGTCTGCATGCCTTACATTGGTCAGGAAATCTGTCTCTTTAATCAGATTTTGTGCATCTTCCCATGTAATAGTTGTGGATGCCTCCCACACCTGGTATCATGAGGCTGAATTTTTCATCATTACCTGCAGAAGCATGGGAGAAACTGCAAGCAAGGCAGAAAACGCTACTGAGCTGTGAAGGCAATTTGCTTCAACTTGGTTACTTGACATTTTTCATCCATGAGTAGAGCAGGATAGAGTGTATTTACTCTCTTTCCCTAGGTAGGGAGAGTAAATATGAAGTAAAAAAATAAAATACTTGGCTGTTGTAAAACCATCACCTACAAAGAAGTACTTTCTTGGGTTGAGATTCTGCTCCTCATGGAGCATAACTGTCCATCAGTTCACTCCATGTCCCTTCATCTGAGGGAATGCTCCCCTGGCATCTCCCCACACAACCACCCATACTCCTCCTGCCTGAGAGATTACTGGCAGGAGGATGAAAACAGCTTTAATTTTCTTTTGCCCAGACTACATCTACTATAAGATTTGAAAAGATGAAAAATGGAAAGGAGGGCAAAGTGAGCAGAAAACTCTCATGCTCTTCACTTTCAGCCAGATAGGCTTTGTTCACAAAAATCCCCAACAGAACCCATGACCATTACACAGATAAATAAAAATTGTCAACGTGATTAACTGTCAGGGTTTTGGTTTTTTCTACAAACTGATTATTATTGACTTTCTGCTTTACCTACATGGAAAAATTAACTGGAAAAGTTGGCACCAGATTTCCAGTGAGACTTCTGAGATTTTTCCTGATGAAACCTAAACTGTTTCTCAAAATAACTTTGTGATTGTGCTAGTGACCAAATGATACCAGTGCAAATGGGTTCCTGGAGCTGTGTGTACCACACATGATACCTGTCCCAAGGTAACCTGGGTAGGGTAGAGGGTTACCTGACCCTTTTCCTCAGGCTGTGCCACACCTGAACAAGCTTCGGTTTCACTCAGGTGAAATGGTCACAGCTGCAAATGGCAAGCAATACTAAGATGATCAAAGCATTATCTAAAAAAATAAAGAAATACAGTGGAGCCAAATGCCTAGAATGGTAGTTTTATTAGATTTTGAAGAACACATGAACAAAATGATGATTTTTACTGCCATATCACACTCCCTAAATTTGCTCAGACACTTCATGATCATTTGTGCAATTTTGTCACTGTAATTTGTGATGTTAAATTAATTAAATATTAACCAGAACACATATGTTAAGTGTGTGTTCTCGTCACAATGTCTAACTTTGCATGCAGAAAGGTCATGATTCTGGGTGACTCCAGTAATAAAGGTGTGTAGTATGAGTTGTTGACAAGGTGACATTTCTTCAACCTTTCTTGCGCTGGCACATTGTCACATGCCCTGTGTCAGAATGTTCTCTGTGCTGCAATTCATCATTCAAACAGGTCAGTGCAGCACCTGACATTGGGAGCTACCTTCCTTATCCAGGTTCTTTGATTTGTTAGGTCTCTTCTCAAAAAAACATCCTTCCCTCTTCTTTACATCTTCATTTCTCTCCCTTATATTGTGTTCTTCCTTTGATATTTAAATTCTGTAATAGTTAAGGTTATTTTTTACGTAAAAGACAAGAAAAGTAAGAATTAATCAATGCTGTTGCATTGATTCTATTTTTAATTTTTCATTAGACCATAAGTTTTTTTCCACCAATAGACAGCAGTGCTGTTATGTCATTCTGTGTGCAACCTGCACTACATAATGTTTACTGTTTTAAAAATATAAGGATGGAATATTTATTGGTCCTCACCTGGTTCATATCAGGTCAGCATAAAGCTAGCACCCGAGACAAGGCAGGATTAGTTAGAGAGGTAGTCAGGTCAAACCTTGTGCAAAATGCTACCAAAGAACAAGGATTTCTGAGTCTTTGTCTTTTGGTAGCATTGTGTACAAATGTATGTATTATTTCTCACATTCTGTAAAATACCAGAAACAGGTGGGAAATGAGATGGAGTTTAGGGATTAATTTGTGTTATCCTTACTTACATAATTCACAGAGATGTTGAATCACTAGTAACCTGCTATTATGGATCTAAAAATACAGCAATTTAATAAATCTAGTTGCTCATAAGGCACCACAAAGATAGAACCGGAAATAATTCAGGCCTGATGTCATGAGAGTTGTGCAAAGATGGTTGAAAATTTTCCACCAAATTACAGGTCTTTTCCAGATAATCTTTTCCGGAAGAGAAAAAGAACACCAGTATTTTTATTTTGCAAATTAAAAATGAGATGAACATCGAATTAGATGATTTCTGAAGCGATACCTCTGTGCAATTTAGCTCAGGGCCTGTGTAGGCAGGGATGGTAAAGCTGCCATCCTGTGCCCTTTCTGTACAGCACCAGGGCTGGTCATGGCACAAGTTACTTCACCTGGAATCAGCTCCTCAAGAGATCAACAGTGACAATTATAACCTCTCTGAAGCAGCATAGCAATACTTCAGAAAGTAAATATTTAATCTTTGAGGACAGGAAAAGGAGATTCCCTCCCTGCAAAAGCCTTAATGAGAAACTCGGGCACAGGGAAAAAATGAAGCATTTTCTTAAACAGCTCTGACATAGATTATCCTCAGCTTTCCCTAAAGATGGAATGAGTTCACTGTTCAGCTCTCCTTGCAGGAACTGCCCCAAAGGCTGGTAGATATGAGGTCTTTGGCATTGTGATGTATTTCCAACCTCTGCTCATACAGAGCTGTGTGTCAGTTTGGACAACATCCAGGCACAGTGAGTGAAACTGCAACAAGTTTTGATTGTTTGCTATTTGGCATTTTTTCTACCCAATTAACCACATATTGAAACACATGCTGTCCACGCATTCAAATATTTTATAACATACAGAAAAAGACTCCTGTCAGTATCAGATTAACTCATCTTCACATTCAGACTTTAAACCTGTAATGTGACTTTATTCTATGATCGTAGTATGAGGAGTTAATATTTTAGTTGTCCCAAATCTTTTCCAACAGAGCAAATAAAATTTTTATCTTTAAATTCAGTAACAATGGAAGGAAAAGTACGTCTCACAAATGCACTTTGCATTTTCTTGTCTATGAGCAGATTTTGAGAATTGATGGGCAATAACACAATGCTTATTCCAAAAAAAAACCTGCCAAATAAATCATCCTCCATCCTTTTTACAGCAACCTATTTAGGAGCTGGTCCAATATATGGAACCGAGTGAGGTTCAAGATGCTAACATAAAGAAACCTGCCAAGGAACAAACACATCAATGGGACAAGTGCCTTGCTACAGTCCTGGCCTCAAGCAGGGAGCAGAAAGTCTCGTGGACCCTCCCTTCCTTGCTACAGCCACAGTGAGCAGCCCAAAGGAAATCAACCAAAGTTGTATTAGATTTCTTCCTTGCTGTAATAAGTGGTTTTCACTCTGTTTTAGAAAACAAAATGAAAATTATTTTACTGTGTGAGTTCAGAGTGAGGTGGTGAAGCCTCTCAAGAATTAGATAAAAAGGGCAGAATTAATTTATATGCTTGTTCACACAATTTAATCCCAAAGTCCCTTCTGCATGGTCTTGGTCATTACTGGTGCATATGCTTTGGTACTTCCTCAACTCCTGCTTCATTTTGGAAAGATGAGATTGACAGAACAGAGAAGCTGTGACAGTCAGCTCTTCACAGGATGCTGCCATCGACCCTTGCAGACAGCACTGTGCTCTGCATGCCAGGTTACACTGGTAGCTCCTGCAGAAATGACCAGCAGATGCCTGAAGCATAAGGACAATCCCCAGCACCACCAGAGCACAGCTGTCCTCTCCCAGCACTGGGGACACCTGCATCCCACAGACAAAGGGCAAAAGTGCAGTTCCAAGTTTGGAGATGAGTGTAGGTATCTGTGAGCACACTGGTGCAGTCTGGAGATACAGTAAAGATTAAATTCATCTGCCACTGCAGGTGAATGAGAAGTTTACATGTGAAACAGTGACAGGATCCAAGGGAATGGGTTGAAGTTGTGTCAGGGGAAGTTTAGGTTAGATATTAGATAATGGTTCTTCCTCCAGAGGGGGGTTGGGCACTGGACTAGGGAAGTGTCACAGCACCAGACTGACAGAGCTCAAGAAGCATTTGGGCACATGGTGTGACTCTGGGGATGGTCCTGTGCAGGGCAAGGAGCTGGACTCAATGGTACTGGTGAATCCATTCCAACTTGAAATATTCTTTGATTCTGTGATTCTGTGATCTCAACCCCTGGCTTCCTGATTTAACTGTCTGAATCTGCAGCTGAATCTCACCCCAAGTGTTCTGCACTTGTGAAGGAAGACAACCATACGCCTGTATAATGCACTGTAGGCCACTGATTGTTCAACCCTTCCACTTCCCTGGATAGTTTTCTCATTTCTTAGCTCCTTATCCATCAGCTGCTCTCTTGAATCTGCAGAAAAGTAGCAAAAGTCCTTCTTACCCCTTCTGAATGTGAAAGGTTTCACCTGCATTTCATGAAACCATTCTGTGTGGCTGCCTAAAATTCAAAAGATCCTTGCTTGTTCTTGGTGGCTGAGAGAGCTTTTTGCTCTACACATCAAAGATGCCACATCCAGGTCCGTGCAGAACTATGCTTGGAAACAAGCACATTGGCAAGATTGTACCAGATGATTCTGAAATTTTCATTTCTAAATTCTAAAATTCATTTCATTTCTAAAAGTGTCTCTTTTAGGTAAATATCTAGCAAAATATTCAAATGTTTTTCTGTTATGTTACATTGTACATTAGCCATGTCCAATTAATTGGATATGACAGTTTTCATTAAATCATTTTATATTCCATCAGTTATCTAGAGATAACTGGGATCCTGGAGCTTTCTCAGATCGCTCTTTAGCAATTATGAAAGAACTAGTAGCGGCAAAGACAAACAAGTGCATGAACTTAATTATTTGGAGTATTATTAAAACTTATTTCTCCATTTTATTTGAGGCTGTTATTCCTGATGCTAAATATAAATTTCCTTTTGCCCCAGGTACAAACTGCTGTTGCTCAAAGCAAATGTCAAGGCATCAGGCATAATTAATTTCCCTAGAAAATAATTAAACCACCTTTTTTGTTACTATTACACTTGACCTATCAAGAAAACAGATTTTTATGCTATGAAAACCATAATGCACTGGCATGAAATTCACAGAAACCCAGAACTGTTGTGTTTGGAAGGGTCTTTTAAAGGCCAACCTCCCCATTCAAGCAGGGCCACCTACAGCCAGTTGCTCAGGACTGTGTCCTGATGGCTTTTTCCTCTCTCGTCACACAGCTGATCACAGGGCAAAGACATTACCTCAGCTCACGTCTTGCTGCACAAGCTTCAGAAGAAGTGTCCTAAGATTCACAGGCTTATTTTTTTCCTGGTTCCCTCCTGCTGACTTGTGAAAAACTGTGGCTGCATTAGTGGGGAGCAAAACTCCTCAGAGCAAAAAAATCCTGCTGGGACATGGGGTTTGTTAGCTCTAGCTCAGTGGAACACTACTGTTGTTTTACAGACTCTGGCTGGCTCAAGGAATGAGCAAAGTAACCTAACTTTGACCTGGAAAATACTGCTGAAGCCAAAGAAAATAATCTGGGAAGAACTGTCCTGAAGGCATGAATCTAACAAAATCTGTGGGAATGAAACTCAGAATTAGCCATTTCTATGAAGTGTTGTGTACACAAAGTGCAAGACAGGACAAAATATGTGTAAGTTGAAAAAAAATCTATAGAAAAAATCCTGACAAATCCACATTCACATGCAGCCAACAAATCCCAAATCAGTGGTAAAGGGAAAAATTACTGTTTCTCTGCTTCTTCGCCATAGTCCTATTAATGACATATACATAGGATGGAAAGGTTTTGTAGCTGTAACACTAAATAAAGAATGTCAGTCTAAACTTTTTAAATATTATGAAACTTTTATTTCTTTTATTTTATTTTTATTTTATTTTTGCACAGTTTTACTCTGCATACATCTATTGAAAATACAAATTAAGAAAAATATATTTTCTACTACTGCTTATGGAAAGGGCTAAACTTTCCAAACAACCTTGCAGACAGAGAAAGTATACAAATTTCTAGTATTAAGATATAAACCTAATAATTAACTTCAAAGATGAATGTTTCATGCTAAATGTTGCAAATTATGAGCCTATGTGTGGGCAAGGTTTGTGTGCAATGCAAATTATACTTCCAAAGTAAATGGAGAGAAAAAGGTACAGGGATGATCTAATTGCTGCATACTTTAGAATTGCCAAGGAGATGAACACACACCATAGGATTTAATTGTCATTCCTGAATGGAAAGCTTGCAGACAATGGAGAACACGGACACCACCTCTGCAAGCACCTACCTTTGGTGCCCAGGTTCCCTCTACAGTCAGCAGAGAGAAGTGTGTGCTTCCACAGAGGAATTAGGGCACCCAAATTAGAGACCTAACTGCTGTCAAATTTAGGCAGCCTGATGTGCTTTCCAGAGACCTCTCTGGACCATACAGTCAGCTTCAGCTTCCACCTTAATGATGTCTAAATTTAGGGATTTGGTGCTACACGTAACATTGACATAATGGTTGGATGTAGGGAGACAAAAAGAAGTTCAGCTGTCAAAAAAGAGTGTAAGACAAAGTTTGGTTACCTCTGTCGACAGTCATGATCCAGAAAACTCTTGCTCTGTTCTTGAATAATTTAGAGAGGACTTAAATTCACCAGCTACAACCCAGTTGAACTTGAAATGCTCCTCAGCAGTGTTTCAGTTCTGGTCATGTCTAGGACTAATAAACCCAAAGATAAAAAACTGGACCAATCTGAATATAACAGTGTGATACATAGAATAAACTCTGTTCACAACTCACAAGGATTTCTGAGAATACTATTGCAGATTAATTATTTTTTTTCAATAAGTTCATAAAACATACCTATTGTTCACATGTAACATTGGGATGATGCAGCAGACAACTGAGAAGTAAAGGGAGATTTATACTCAAGCCCTCCTCAAAGAAATGAGATTCACATACAGTTTCCAAGCAACTGCCCTCATCACTAAGTTGCCACTTTATTATCTGCCATCCCTCCCTTTCTGGTTTTTTTTTAGTTCCTTTTCAAGTTTCTTCAGAAAAGTATCATACACAGAAAAGCAGATAGTTAGAAATATAAGAATATAGTAATAAAAAATAGTCGACTTTCACTGCTCTATTTTACAAAGATACTCATAGATATGATATGAAGGAATCTCATTGGGAATTGGGAATTGTAAGGAAATTATCTGTTATTATACTTATATTTAATAAATTTATAATAAATAACAACCACAATTAATAAAGGGAATTTAAATTCCAAGCTGACCATCATGTACTAGTTTTTGGAGCTTTACTTACATACCAGCTTCCTCAGGGAAATGTTATTCTTCAAGAAATGGCTCTGGATTGATGCACCTGCATTTCATTTGGGAAATAATTTTCTGTAGAAAAGTCTGAATTGAACAATATGAGTTGAAAATTAAATAGTTGGTTGTTTTTTGGTTTTTTTTCTGAAATGAGTATCAAGGCTTTCCAGAACTGATTAAACATGAGATCCTCAAGAAGAATTAAGGTCATAGATACTTAGGAAAACTGTGACTTTTGAGTTCTGTTAGGAACATTCTCTGTGTACCTAGAAGCAAAATGTTTGGTGCTTATATTTTCCAACTCCATGCATCTGCTTTCTGTAAGGGATTATGTAAAAAAAATTGCTACAAAAAATTTTATACCAACAAATCACCAGCTGTTATTAAAACTACTAGAAAAGTATCTTGGAAAATTAAATAAATACTCAAAATTTCATGTAATACTGTTGCCATTTTGAAGAATGAGATATAACAATTGTAGAATACATGTTTACAGGTGTCACGATAGTTTTCTAAATATTTAGAGTTATGTTTGAGAGCAACATAAGCTTTTTTTTCTTGACTGATTTTGTTTCTTTGAATTTAGTCACATTTGGAACCAAATTTCTGTTTCTATCTCTCCCTCCAAGAACTAAGAAGACACCTGAGGAAAAGGATAGCGTAACAAGTTAGAATTAACCATAAGGATAATGGTAGAAGATTTCCTATCATAAGGTCAAAAGCAATTACAACCCAGCTCTGTATGAATAAACAAATTGAATAAGCAGGCATGAATACACAAAAGAACATCTCACAGAGATGTTTATTCAATTGCAGCCACTACCTAAAACCAAACTACTTAAAGAGGTGTAATCAGTGTGGTCACACAGAGCCATATGCAGCTCTCCTAGCAAAAAAATAGGAGCAGCAGCAACCAGCCCACTCAGACTGTGCTCCCATCACCACTGCTAACCATCCAATACTGTCACAAAACCAGGTGGCAAAAGCAACATGCCAGGAGGAGCCAGCTGCAGAACTGGATGATCAGAATTTGTATTACAGCTCCACGTTCCTCATCCTATCGAGGCTCCTTTGATCTCAGCAAATGGATTGTGTGCAGCCATCAGCAGTCCAGATTTCAGGGTTTCCTGCAATAATTTTGAGGAGTTGTTGAAATCCTATTGACTTTAAAAATGCCAGCAGCTTTCCTTGTTAGCACCAGATTGGGTGGTTTCTATGTTCCTGGAAAGAGGAGATTAATCATAACCAGCAGAAGGGAATGGTGGTGTAATGGCGTTTGGTTTGAAGCTACAATTGTTGATTTTTACCACTTTTACCTTGACTGTGTAAAGGCCTCCTTTGAAAAGGTATTCTTTATGTCATAGGCAAAAATAATTCTTGAGTTTCAAAATACCTAAGGTCAGAGTTATTTACATTTATAGGTATTACATGTATCCATGAAAAAATATATGGAATTTTTATGGTTCATAAAAAATTTTTCTTAATGCCATATAAGAATCTCAGTTTTGCATGGTTTTCACCCATAATCATACTCCAAATGAGGTATGATTCTTCCTCTCATCTGGGAAATTATTTATTTTCTCTTGTTCTGCTTACCCACAGTTTAATATGGAAGATCCATTCCCAGTGAGAATTATTTTTGAAAATTCCACAGAGAAATACAGGAGAAGAGATTCCCACTGCCCCTATCAGGGTCAGACATTTCCTTAAAAACTTCCTTGAAGTAATTTTAACGTGGAGGTCCATGAAGATAAGTTGTTCTTCTGTAATAGAGGAAATTCTCTTGCCTAAGTTTAGCTGCTCCTGAAGAGAGTTTCTCTCTCTACATAAGAAAGTGAGTTACTTCAGAAGGGTTATTTTACCAGGCATATAAGGATTAGGAATAAATTAGATCATTAGTGAAGTGGTATAAAAAGAATGTGACTCGTTTAACTCTTCCTTTCCCTAATCCTTAATCTCTGTATGAAATGCAGGTGTGATAGAAGTGTCTTTCATTCCCCTTGTATAACAAATAAAAGAGAAAATTTGAAATAGCAGAAATTAAGAAGCACTGGAGGGGACAATATAAATTTACAGCTAATGTCATCTGGGGATTTTCCCAATAAACTCCATAAAAGATGCTATTTCCCCAGAAACACTGAAATAAATTAGGATAGAGGTCACCTAATAGGTTCTAGGAAGACCCATAGCAAAGCAGGGAAAGAATCTCCAAATATTTTACCATTTTCCTACAACTCTTTTTTCTGTAATTTTTTAGAAGGAAATTAATTTCTATGTTTCTTTTTCAACTACTAGAAAGCTGGAGAACTAGCAACTCATTTATCTGCCCTGTAGTACTGTGGATAATGTATGTCGTACTGCAGGAAACATATTTCTGGCAAAGTACAAGTTAGAATTCACAAGGCCATATAACTAGACCCAGACATAGTTTGGATGTTTTGCTAAGGAATTTCAATACTTTGAAATGTGTGCAAAGTCCTCACCCTGCAGTCCTGGTCAATCCCTACTCGCTCCTTGAGCAGCCACCATGGGCTGGGTCAGGTGGGGATGGACCTGTGGAGTGGAGCTGTTGCAAGTCAATTTTTTAAGCTTTTCAGGAGCTCCCCAAATTATACTGGAGAGGTAGATTGGGATCTGGGGTTGCTGCACTGCCAGAAGGGTGACAGAGAGGGGCTCCTTCTTTCTCAAATATGTATAGAAAGAGTTTTCAGATAGATAAGAAAAGAGTTTCAGGGATAAAGACATGCCCAGTAATTGTAGGGAGGAAGAAATAGATATCTTACTTATTCCTATAAATTAAGATCTATTTCCTGAGATTTTTACTTCCTAGGAAGACAATGAATGGAGGCTAATGGCTTGGGCTCTATTCTGTGAGCTTTGCATGATTTCTGTACAGATGGATCCACATAAATTCCCCTCTGGCCAAACTCTTTATTTCAGGGGATTCAGTAGAACTCTCAAGTTTTATAGCCATAGGATAATCTGCATAACCTTTCTCTTTAAAATTGCATTTCATCTCTAATGAATAAACAACATTTTTTAAAATCTCAAGCAAAAAATCCCAAGCCTCAAGCAAGAATTTTCCTCTCAAGTGATATAAAGTATTGCCATATGCTCTCTAAAATCTGCCAATGCCAGATTATGAAAAAAAAATATATATTCAGGATGCTTAAATGGACAGTGGGAAAAATCCTCAAAGAAGAACCATAATGAGCTCTTTCCTCCTGGCTCTATCGTGTTCTCGTTTCTGATCAATGCAACAGAGCTCCATCACTTAGGAAGACAGGGAAAAGTTTTCCTCTGGAGAGGTTGTCTCATGCATTCACACAAATTATCCACACTGCATCTTTTTCATTCTTTAATAAGCATGGATGCTACAACCACTCTTGTCTCTAGGATACCCTGGGAGCAGAGGGGGTTCAGTGGTGGTGAGCCAAGTGGTAAAGCCAAAAAAGCACCCCTGGTGGAGAAGATATTCAAGGCTGTGCTGAGGTTTGATATTGATAATTTTCCATTCAAAATGTGGAACCTGTAGGAGACTTAGATATCTTAGTCACTCTAGGCAGAGAGCTAAATGGACTCTGAAGTTAAAAGGCAGAGATGTAAAATGCAAGTTGTTGCTAACTAGGGAGCAAAGTGTGGGGCTGTAATTAGGATGGAAGGAAATAGTAGGCTGTCTATAAGGGAACAGGCAGAGAAGTGTTAGACCAGAACATGCTACCCACAAACCAAATTGGAAAACCCTGGAAAACACCCTGCACATAGTGTTACCATTCCCAAGACTCCTGTGCATGTGTGCTGCTGTCACTGTGCGAGCTGGGTTTGTCACAGCACCAGCTCCTGGATCCCCATCAGGAGATCTCAGGAGACATCTGAGTGCTCATTTCCAAAACTGGCTTTAAGTAGCAGAGCTCTGTGTGCTAATCAAAAAGTCTTGTACAGGCAGAGCAAATGAATGATCTCAACTCAAAACCAAGAAAATACAGATATTATTTTTAAATATATGATTTTTAAACACCATCTATAATTGTTGTGAGTGCTGAGAATGTGGGGTTGGCAGTGCAGCATGAGCAATCCTGCTGAGAGGACAGCCTCTAACAAGCTGGAAAAATCCATCCCCTTTGCCACCAGAGCAAACTGCTCATGTCACTTTGCCTCCTTGGGTAGAGAAAACCCAGTGAAAGAGATGATGCAGAATGCTCAGCCTACAGCTTTATTTGTTTTTGCAGAAGTAAAAAAATTATACAAAACTGCTGAGTATTTGAAGGGTTAAGTGATTTGAATCATCATGTTTAAATACAGACAACTGCAAGTTGAACACAGAATTTGCAATAAGACAACAGATGGTTAGAGATGATTGAATTTTTTCAAAAACTGATTTTTAATAACATTTTTCCTGGATATTTCTGTGCAGATGAAGTTGTAGAAAAGAGATTTCCAATACAGGCAGGGTTTCTTGTTAATTTTCATTTCATCTCAGTTCTCATAGATCTGTAAAACTGAGCTCGCATCAATTTGAAAAAATTGTATAATAAAACATCATACTTTTTACCTTCGTGATGTTTTTCAGCAGTGGGTCTTTCAATTTTCAGCTTCCTAAACAAATTTCAGGTTAATGGAGCTGCACAGTATTTTATTATATAAATAGGTCTGCACTGTATTTGTTATGGACTCAGGCAGCTCATTAGTCTGAATGAAATAAAAGATTTTTTCTATTTATCCAATACCCCTAGCATCCAATACAATCTCAATTCCCAAATACAAGTAGATACCATTAACAAAAGTTCTTTGTCTTTATTCAATAAGAAAGTCTGAATTCCACTCTTTATTTACTATAATGATAAGCATAACTAAGATGTAGAACAGATTACTGAGTCAAGTTATAGAATATTATGATGGGTAATTTTCAAATAGAGTTTTGATAAATATTCAGTGAAAATATCTTCAGTATTCCTCCACCATGGAGGTTGGACTGAAGATCCCTTGAGGACCATTACAGGCCCTAAATTGTAGAGCGCCCTTAGCTATAAGTTTTTACTCAAAAAAACCCAAACCAACAAAACCAACCAAACAAAAAACCCTCATAATACTTGTCCTCTGTTTTCATATTCTCTAATACTCCATTCATAGAACTTCCTATATTCTCAAGGTAATTTATAACACTAAAACAAACCTGTCTTGATGTGTGAAGACAACCAAGGAAAAATGGAAAAATAGAGAGAGATAATTCTAAAATAATAAATTAGTTTTAAAATGAAAAAAAAAAACCCTGAAAGTTATTTTCAGGGCCTATAATTGTGCTTACCTGATTTCACTGTTGGCAAATTATTAGACTTCACTTTGAATTTGCCATTACAAAGTTTCAGAATGAAAGGCAAAATTTTCTAAATTCAATATTGATCAAGGTTTCATTCTTAAATGAATGGCTGGAGAGAAATTTCCTTAAATATCTAATTGCATAATCAAAACATAAGAAGAAAAAAATGCTCCTACACAGTACTAACTGAAGGTGTACAGTGGTTATTGGTTTTAAAAGAGACCAATATTAGTACAAAATTAGTAGTAGAATTTGAATTCACAATAAGACACAATATTTTCCTGTCTGGAAATAAATACTTTCTCAATAAGGTCATCTCTATTCATACAGTAATGAAACAGATTATTTTCAAAATCAGAAATTTCTAAAATTTCCATTATATATTAAAAATGCCTGAAAATAAGATACTTGTTCAAAGTCAAAAAGTGTTGTGTTGCTGGCTATTTTAAATGCCAGTTTTACCTGGGGGATAGGAACTGAATCTTTAAAACTAGCTCTGACATAGTCTACCAAGTGCTTCAAATGTTTTATCATGCTCACATATTCTTATATTTTTCAGCCTTGTCTTCCTCAGTCTCATGCTCAGCACACAGTGCAAGAGCATTCAGTTTTCATTGAAAGAACAGAGTCATATTCTTGGCTTTATATGAAATATAGCATATGTACCCATGTAAAAGGTAAGTTGCAATTTGGGGAGGTTAAGGGAAGCAGTTTTTACCCTAAAAAAAAATAATATTGCAATAAATTTTTTTAAAGATAAGAGAATAATATAATTAATATAATGAACATAATAGAAGAAGCAAATATGTTGTATAGCTTAAAATGTGAAGTTTTTATGACCATTTGTCAGGCAAAACTAAAGAACAGACTGGACTTTATTTCCTAAACATTAAAACACTCAGCCATCTAAAAGCCAAAAGAATTCCTTTTTCTTCTTGAGTCATTTTTTTTCTTTAGTGTCTAGATCTAATACTGGAGTTGAGTTGATGCTGATATTTGCACATGTTCAGCATAATATTAGCTCCTAGTTGCATTTCACAAACAAAATCTCTATACATACTATTACAAAAAAAATCACTTTGCTTTTTTAATTTTTCTGGATATTAAATAAACTTTCCTTTATGATATTTTTCTTTTATTTATTCTTCTTGAAAAATGCTTTCAATTTTTGTGTGTTCTTGCTTGCCTTTCCCAACTTTCCTCTACTCTGCCCTCACTTTTTCAGACTCCTGACTCAGGAAATCAGTTTTTCCCACTCTGAACAGGAAGTTAAGTAGCAGCAGGTCTCCTTGGGGTGCTGCATGTGCTAAACACTCAAATTGGCCACAGCCACTTGTGAGCTTTGGTGCTTTCAATAACACTCCCATTTTGTAACGTTTGTGAGGAACAATCTCCAGCAATGCCCTGTGGGATCGAGCTGCAGAAGAGCTGCAGTGCCCCCACTACAGGTATTTTTAGTAATCATGGGTTTGGTGGTTTTGTGGAACACATTGAATTGATGTAAAATATGGCAATGTCATTACCCTCTCATGAGGTTGTCTTCATCCTTAAATGAACTGCCTGCTGATAAACCACTTTTCAACAAGTACTGCAAGTGAGAGAGGGTCATCTAAATGTCATTAGTGAATAAATCAGGACTCACAGTCCCCCATCATTCATCACATGCCTGGCTCAAGTGTGCCCCACACTTGTGTCTTTGTTTTAGCACTTGAAAGTCACTGATTGTCACTGATGCCTGTTGTGCCACCAAAGGGATTCAGTCATGAGGAATCACTCCTCATTTCTGTTCCATTCCCAGATGCCTTTAATCTTGCTATGTGGCAAATTGTCTAGATGGCCAGAGACCAGACTCCTTCCAAAAAGCAGGTGGTTTCTAACCCATGGTCTTGGCAGACATTTATAGATATAAGTAAAATACATCCTAGAAGATAATAAAATTCAAACAACATAATACAAGGGTATTGTGAGGTGTTTAGCAATGCCTTGTGTATGCATACATGTGTGCTTAAAGCTACTTCTTAAGATGTGTGTAAGGAAAAATTATCCATGCCTAGTGCTGAATAGATATTCCAGAACTAGGGATTCTGCCTTATTATTGTGGGAAGGAAAAATAGAAGAAAGTAGCAAGCTTGCAATTCCACAGTATCCTGAGGAACAGCTGCCTGGCAGAGTTTTCTGGACTCAGCAGTTAGTGTGGATGTACTTTACTGAGTCTTTACTCTAATCCCAGCCCCACCTGTGACACAGCTGTGACCCTGATGATGCTGTGAAGTCAGGGTTCAGGTCACACAGCTGGGCATCACTGTGATGCACTCCCAGAGGCAAGCTCCTCCAAAAAACATTGTACCAGGGTATGAATTGAAAAGGGGGTTCAATGTGTCAGCTTTGGAAATATTTTTAGACAGCAGTAGAAACTTCAGAGGTGAGGAGATGAAGAAAACCCAAGTGCAAAGGTTTGATGTTTCACTCTGCTGGTGATAGAACAGCAAGTACAGCTTAGAGCAAGGGACAGCTTTAAAGCCTTGGGCTTTCAAGCCAGGCATGGATGGGGATTAGGCTCCCTACTTATGTGAAAGTCAGGAAGGTGAGCCACTTGAAATCTATCTTTGGAGGTAACCTCTGGAGTCATCTGCATTATCATTAATGTTGAAGGATTTCATTAGATGCTCAGCAGAGAAGGGTAGCCCAGCAGGTTTCATTTATAGTCTCCCATGCACAGTGTAAGAAATACAAAATAAATGCACTTTTAAAGCTCTCCTGATGATTTGTTGCCAAAGTGAACTGGGCTGGTTTTCCAGTGTATTTCCTAGGCTTTAGTTTCTGTCAGGCAGGAATGGTAAGCTGAGGTGGAGTATTTTAACCACTGATCTTCTCCTGGCGTTAGTTGCCTGAGTTAAACCAGATCCCTCGTATGAAACTAGGAAGACAGGCACTCTAAAGCCAGAGCAGTAGCAAGAGCTTATAAAATAAAATTCAAGTCCAAGCACAGAGATATAAAAATAATCTTTCCAAACCCAAAGCCTCATCCCTTCAACCCTTCTAATATACCCACACCGAAAAGAATCTCCAGTCGTATTTCAACCTGTTTGGTCGCCTGACATGGCAGCTGGGGACTGAAGATTCCTATTACACAGAGCCCTACAGGGGGAATCACAAAGTATTCTGAGTTAGAAGAGACCCACAAGGCTCACAAAGTCCAACACTTAAGTGAAGGGCCCATACAGGGATTGAGACCATGACCTTGGCATTATTAGCGCCCTGCTCTTACCAGCTGAGCTGATCACAGGGTCTGAGAGAAAATGGTCTGGTCTGAGAAACTGCTGAGGTTTTAGGTCAAGTTTCATGCAGTTTTTTGACACTGACAAGAATAGGAAGAATAGGAACCCCACTGTAAATGGGTTTAAAAGACTACAGTAGGGTTTAAAGGTTCTGCACAGGTGTTTAAAGTAGCAGTTTGGGCTAAATAAGCAAAGGAACTTTTATTCCTTTGAGCTCTTATTCCTCATTTACAGCAAAGACTCCAAAATCTGCAGATATTACAGTTCAAAGACCATGGGTTTCCCATTTCCCTTTGAAAAATGTTGTTTATCCATCTCTATGTACTCATATAATCTAGCCCAGCTGCATCAACAAAAATTGGGGATAAATAATGTATTACACTTATCTGTCAATTAATGATTAATTTCCATTCAAAATAAAGAAATAAGTTATGTTTCATCAGTCTCAAACTAATGTTTCAATTTAATTATAAATAATTCAATACTTATGTAAATCACACACTTATTTTCAAAGCTTCCAGCAAGAAATAGTCAAAAGGCAAAGCAACAGCATTTTCTGATTTCAAAATGCCAAATGTGATACCTGTGCTTCCAGTGGACACACCTGTAAACTCTATTCTGCTCCTTTGCTCCTCAGTTCAGTGACAGTACAGAGATGGATTGGACTGAGACAGAGGCATAACCCACTGTGATATACATTTCATGTGTACATGAGCTGAGAGTTCCCCCCAAAAACCAAGAAAATGAACAAGCTGCACAAGCAAAGTGGATGATGTGATCTTCCCCTTACAGCTGGAAATCTGAATCAGGGAGCAAAATTAAAAGATTGTGCAGAAACCTGATGACATAGTTAAAAACTGATTCCACGTTTCTTAAATCCTAAAATACTATATATAATCCCTCAAAAGTGACAACTTTCTGTGCAACTGGGGGCAAACATACATAGTATTTTTTTTTAAATAGAAGCTTTAATAAATTACGCACATACATACATATATACAAACAGCAGCTAATTTATGCATGCTACCATCATTTTTTATTATTTACATAAGGACTGGAATCAAATGAAAAAGGTAAATTGTAAAAACAGAAAATGGAACTATGCCAAGTAAACATAATTATGATGTCATACTTTGGGCCCTGAAAAGACTTTGGCAAACATGAGCAAATGGTTCTAAAGGCTGCGCCTATAATGTTCAAATTAATTTTCAATAATAAAATGAAATCAATTAAAAAGGCATCTTGGGAGGAAGGGTATGATAGCCAAAACTGCACAAGAACAACTCCAGCAACAGCTGAGTGGCTGCCAAGCCGTATGCCAGTGTGAAGTACAACAGAAATGTGTGAACAACAGATTTGGAAAAAAAGGTAGGAAAAAAAGACACCTGTGATTATCATTCTAGCAAAAAGGTAACAGCTCAAGATATATGAAAAGACCTTGCTTGGCCTGTTTCACTAAGTATAGAACACAGCTTTAATGATACTCACACTGTATAAAACTATAAACTCTCTGTTCAGAAAAAAACAAAATAGCAAGTTTTAGAACTGAGAAATAAACAAGTATACCTTTACTGTCTTGTTTTGGCAGAAAAGCTCTCCCTTGCACAGTGAACCAGCATGGATCTCTTTATGTCCCCATTGCAGCTGGGACTAATAAAACACCCAACAGAAAACACATGAGAAATAAACTTTATTCAGAAATCAAGGAGAAACTACCATGGAGGATTTGCTTTACCCAGATCCTGTGGGTTCAGCAGACCCCCAGCACATATCCTAATTTTAGAAGCTGTTGGCTACAAGAGGCTTGAATCCCTCCAGAATCGACTTGATTGGGAGATTTTACTCTTTTTCCTGCTCTTATCTGTGAAGATCATTTACTTTGAATGCTTGATAAATAACGATTTCTCCCTTAGAACTGTTACTGGATAGCACCAAGTGGGAAATACAGTTGAGTTATTGCTCATGGGAACAGTCTTGTTGGGGTGGCATTAAGCCACTGACTGGCCTCAGGAGAACATCAAGTGGAGTTCAAATCAAAACTGGTGTTTTAAGAGAATCTCTCTTGAGGATTTCAGTGACATCTGCCAAGGCATGGGAACACAGTAACAAACCCACTGCTTTTGGGACTGCAAAGCATTTTCACAGTGCTGGTGCTGGCTCAGGCAGAGGCAGCACTGTGGCTCAGCGCTGCCTGCCAGGCAGTCAGGGTCACTGGATGGTGTCTGAGTGAGCTGGGCTGAAGCAAGGTCTAGCACAGCTCCATGGCAGTGCCCCAGCTACAGATACAAACAGCTGGCCTGAACCTTCTGATGACACCAAATTGAGGGGTGGGATTGACACGCCTGATAGACAGGATGCCATCCAGAAGGACTGACAAGCTCAAGAAGTGGGCCCATGGGGCTCTCACAAGGCTTAACAAGGCCAAGCATAAGGTGCTGAACCTGGTGTGGAGCAGCCTTCAGTACCAACACGGACTGGGAATGAACAGACCCAGAGGAGCCTTCCTGAGAAGGACTTAAGATGTACTGGTGGTGGAGAGGCTGGACATGACCCAGCCATGTGCCCTTGCAGCCCAGAAAGCCAAACGTGTCCTGGGCTGTGTCCAAAGCACTGAGGGAGGGGATTCTGCTCCTCTGCTCCCCCCTGCCCTGGTGAGTCCCCACCTGCAGTGCTGCATCCAGATCTGGGGTTCCCAGAGCAGGAAGGACAGGGACCTATTGGAGCCAGTCCATGGAGGCCACCAAGATGGTCAGAGGGATGGACCACCTCTCTTATGAGGAAAGGCTGGGAGAATTGTTCAGCCTGGAAAGGAGAAGGCTTAGGGGTGACCTAAACATGTCCTTCCAACACCTGAAGGATGCCTACAAGAAACAAGAGGGACTTAATACAAGAGCATGGAGTGACAGGATAAGGAGAAATGGCATTAAACTGAAGTAGGGCAGGTTTAGATTAGCTATTAGGAAGAAATTTTTTACTCTGGAAGTGGTGAGACAGTGGGACACATTGCTCAGAAAAGTTGTGGATGCTTCATCCCTGTTAAAGACTAGGTTGGATAATGGCTTGAGCAAGCAGATCCAGTGAAAGGTGTCCCTCTCCATGGGAGGGGGCTGGGGCAGGATAGTCTTTAAAATGCCTTCCAACCCAAGACATTATATGATTTTACTGCAAGTGATAACAATGACCACACAAGCATCTGTCCAGCTCAAGCCCAAATGGTTATTCATTTGCATCAATTGTGGGTAATGTATTATGACCATGAAACAGCTGGAATTTTTTGCTTTTACTTTGGTAGTACAGGAAATGGGAAACATGACAGAGCCTGCTATGAGCAAAAATGCCAAATGTGTATTTGTGGCTCTTTATTGAAAGACACTAAAAACCATACCGAGGAACTGAAAAGGGGGAAGACACCAGTAGTACAATGTACAATTCTTCTGAAAAAATGTTAGTGTTGTTTATAGAAGTTTAACTAAATAATTAAGTGATTTTTTTCATTATTTTATAACTTCTTGCCTAGTTTTTCTTGGCTTAAACATAAGAGGTATCTAAGATCCCCAAATGAGTATCTGAAATGAAAACAGGGAAGAACCAAGGCTGTTGCTGAGCTGCTTAAGGTTAAATAACTTCTGTGGAAAAGTTTCTTGCCATGTAAATTCCACCCATTTTTCTCTACTTACAATCCCCCATTCAAAGGTCTGCAAAAGCTACAGAATTCTTCTGAAAACTTCACATATTGCATTTGTAATTAATATACTTCAAGCAGATTTTTTTGGAAGACAAGTTTTGCCATTCTACTAAAAAATTTGCCTCTATTGGATGAGTATGCTTTTATATTCAGGAAATTGTTTTCCAGTATCTTGGTACTATTTATCTTCCTTCTGAATTAGTTGCTTAAATCATCCTTGATTTCTACCGAGTTTGAGTACACACAGTCTTAGTTCTCTTTGAACCTTTGTCCCCAAGCACTTCATCTTCCATCTAGATCACATTAGCAGATCCCAGTATATTTCCACAGCTAAAACTCTCTGCTCTTTCTTCCAAATGGCTGTGAACTCAGAAAACTTCCCACTTTGCTCTCTGTGCATCCTCCTAGCCCTTCAATGTAAAGGCCCAGATTCAACAGGACACATAGTGAACACTCATATTTCAGCTTAGCTTAGAGCCCTGTGGCTTGCACCATTTATGACAGTGGTTTAGTTTTTCTGAATAAGAATACATGAGTTTGAGTCCTTTGAATCTAAGACCTAAAACTCAGTTTCTGTAACTTTTTGGCTACTGCCCCTATGAAGTGCAAGGGAGAAGGGCTTTCAGAAACACTTCTCCCTTTATTTACAGTTTGTAGGCTTAAATGTCCTCTCACTGCAGTTGTGTTTTCTCACCCAGAGAAGCCAGATAAATCTGGTTTCCATACCTGGATTTTAGAATGTTTGAATTCCTGTTTTCTTTCAATAACATTTGTTTAATCGTGATGCTCCACGGTTATTAGCTGAATCTTTTTTAAGAGCTGCTTCTAACTGTGACTATGTTTTGTACTATATAATATTGATGATATATGACAAATATAGTTTTCCTATGAAATTTCAAAAGAATGATAATTGCTTTCCTTTTTGTTTTTTCAGTGCAGCAGATCAAGAGTTGTTATGAGGAACGAACGTCATAGTAATTATATGTGAATGTAAAATTCAGTGTTGGAGAATATTGATTTTTTAGAGATTTTAATCTTTTTCCAAATTCCCCATAAAAATTATCTTCAGGGGCTATTTCATATACTTTTTATCCTGTCTTGAATATTCTGGTTCAGATCACAGCTCCTAATATCAGTAAATTAGCCATCCATACAAATACTAATCTTTGCTTCAAAGACAAAGGATTGATGTGTATTGTGAAAAAGTAAGGATAATTAATAGCAACAGAAGTGCCACTAATTCACAGCAGGTCTATAAAAGGAAAAATAATCAGAGGCAGGTAAAAACACCTGCTCTAATTTGCACCCTCCTCTAAAAGTTTCCTTCCAATATGGTGTCAGAAGTATTCACTGTGACCCTGGGGAAATGCAGAAACCTCTGCTCTTATGGCCCCAGTAGCTGTAAGGAAATCTCAGAAAAATGAAGATACAGCTGGTGCAGGGACTGTTTCTGCACACCCTGGAACTGCACTGTGGTTTCCACCCATAGATGCCAATGGCAGCTTCCACCCCATAGGTGAGATGGGGGTATTGGGCTTGCTGGGTGTTTGATCCATCTGCAGCTGTTGGTGAAATCCTAAAAAGCTTGCAGAAAAGCAGGCATCTCAAGAAATATCCCAGGATTCAGAACCACTGGCATGTGGCTGAGAAAAAGGGTTACTGCACTGCATGGAACACCCAAGTTAGAGGGTTTGTATCAGTGGATCTCTCTCCACATTAGGATGTGTGATTTGTGCTCAGTGTCATCCACTGCTGCTAACTGCACCAGATTTGTAGAAAACAGAAAAAAATACAGGAGTAATACTATGTTTGAGCCTACACATAAAGAAATGTGCTTAAATTTCCTTTTAGAGTGAATAGAAATCTTTCCCACCCCTTTTTCATCAGCATTTGGAAGATTCTGCAGTTGATTTTTAGATAATTTTTTCCTCAGTATGTTTGTATTGTACAGCTCTGGTAACATTCACTGTTCTGTAAATGCAAAGCCATTTAAGCAGACTGTCTGCTCTCAGCTCTTCTCTTTTCCCCTCTCCCCCTTTCCTCCTGCATCTTCATTTCCCTGCCTTGCTGCCCACAAGCTGCAGACTCCCCAAGCCCATTTACATCCACATGCACTCAGCCCTGGGCCCTAGTTTCTCCCTTAAGTGTTTACATACGTTCCAAATTTATCACATTTGATATCTCAAACCTTCGTTTTCAACAGCTGCCATTGGCTGTGGGTTCCTGATGGAGAGAGTAAGAAAATATCAAGGGTTGGCCAAGTCCTTTGAAACAGAAGTAGGAAGCCTTTGGTTGCTATAGGGCTGAAGGACAATATAAGAACCCATACAAAGCAAAGCATAGACACATTTTCAGCAGCAGCAGCAGTAGTGTGAATTTCACTCTCCACATTCAAGGCCAAGGAACTCAGCTTACTCCACACCAGCCACAGAGAGTGGTACTGGGGTGACACACAATTTTCTCAGAGATTTGTGTTTTATTGAAACTACCTTAAATATTTTGGAGCTGGTTAAATCTTTGGGGTAAACAGTGCACATTAAAGAACATTAATTGCACAATACAATCTTAAATACGTTGTGATTTCAAAATAGCCCAGTATTAGCATATTTAAATTATGTATGTTTATGAACTCTAGTAGATAATATGAATTTTAATTAAGATTTTTTTTCTGTAATGAAAGAGAAAATAATTTCAAAAGGATGTAACTTTTTACTAATTTATTTTCTTCATTCTGATTTCTCAGCTAAATAATGAACTATATTAGAAAAAATACTTTATTACATACTTTCCCAAGAGACCTGAATGGTTCAATATGAACTGATTGTTCTTTCAGAGAATAGCCAAGCCAAGCTAATTAAGTTCCAGGCTAAACTAGCTCATTCCGTTCAACTCCATCTGAATTTCTTCTCAGAAGTTCATTAATTCCACTGATTCATCAATAATTTCCCATAAATAAAATTACTTAACACAATGATATGAGTCTGTTCCTTAAAATGGTGTGAAGAACATGAGTGCAGGTCCATCTGACAGGTCACACTACTAGACCTGGTGCAACCAAATTCCATGCTGATTGTGAAAAATCCTAGATGGCATCTCATCAGTTGTCTCCATGGTACAAGTGGGCAGAGCAGAGAAAACCCTCTGAAAGTCTGACAGAAAACAAGCAGTGACTCAAGGTCTTCTCTTACTCTTGGTGAGAGCAACACCATTTAGCATGGATGCCCTTCCACTACTTTTGATTCCCTCTTGGGAAATAATGATTTTTTTGAATTCCTGAATGCCCAGTTCCCAAATGATAACTTTTCAGAATTAAGTTAAAAACACAGAATACAATAGTTTAAGGAATTGTATACCAGGATGCAAACAGCTCCAAAAAGCTATGCCTAAACTCTGAAATATTTCAACACGTGTCTGTGCTGGGTAAGTCCTGTTTTCCAACTCCTGTAACATCCTTTCCTTTCTCCTCCTCACACCAGAGATATATCCAGAGATATAACTGCTATGGTGTTTGTTCCTCGTAACAACTCTTGATCTGCTGTGCTGAAAACAAAAAAGGAAAGCAATTATCATTCTTGTTGTGAAATTTCATAGCAAAGCTATATTTGTCATATGTCATCAGCATTATATAGTACAAAACATAGTCACAGTTAGGAGCAGCTCTTGAAAAAGGTTCAGCCAAGTGGAGCATCATGATTAAGAGCACTCACAATGTTAGCCAGAGGGAGTACATCCAGGAGGGATCCAGTTGGCTGAGAGGAAGTCTGGGACTCCCAATAATACCATAACACGACCTCTTAGCACAGTGTAGCCAATTGTGTTTAAGCCAATGTTTAAAGCTGTTCTGAACAAGGCTTCTTAAATTTGTTGAGAAGTATTGCTAAAGGGCAAAAATCATTCTCTGCCTTCAAACTAACTTACTGAAAGGCAAATTCACAAAAGCACAACTGGGCTGAGGTAATGAAGCATCCATTCCTGCAAGCTCTCACTTCATCCAGCAATAGTCGAAACGGCGATGAACTTTAAAAATATAAAAATAGTAAACTTAATGATCAGGGTGGCATCAGAGGTTTTGAGGAATGAGTATTATGAAAGGAACTTCAAGAACACTGCCCCTTGCTTTATGACTTCTGGTTTCTGAGCAATATAGCTTTATACTTCTGCATCATTAGTGTGATATAAATATCTCTTCAGCTGACCTGTGAGATTATCTGCTGTGAGGATATACATCATTTTGCACAGCAGCTGCAAGTGCAAATGTTTTGACCAGACTTACTCAAAAACAAAACAAAAACCCTCAAAATGACACTTTGGATTTTGTCTTTGCTATTTAAATTCAGGATCTGGCACAATATTCTACATCAATGACAAAGCCCCAATTATCTTTCATCATGAAACCTCAAAGTGCTAAATTGTAGAAATTTTGTTAAGGATAGGGTAGAAGTATCTCAGTGTACTAAGGTGTGGGTTATACAAAGCAAGACATTTCTCTAAGTCTGATGCTGCAGAGCTTTTGTCATTTCTAGTGTAAAATTCATAGTAACCAAGTTAAACAATTTCTGGCTTAAAAATTAATTCTGTAGATGATTCATTGTGCTCTGAAATGTCTTTCAAGAGAGAAGTAGAGCCCTCTGAGCAGGACAACACTAAAGATCTGTATGGAGACCAAATATTTTAGACCATATTTTTCTGTCACCTGTCCAATCTGACTCCGCTACGTGGAGTAGAATGGAGCCTCTACTAGTTAATTTTTATAGATTTCACATTTTTTATTTCTACAGTGTTCTGTTGGTTCAATTCACTTTTGTTCTCACAAAACAGAAAATAATCTGGTCAGTTCTTGCAGCCTGATAAATGTTGTTTCTTAGGTCATCATTACTTCATTAGGGGAAGAGTGCTGACCATAAATACATTTTCTAGCCTGAGTATCTAAATATTTCTAGAGAAAATCTTTACATATTCCTATGGTGTTTAGAATCAAGTAGAATAACCCTCTTTTTTTTTGTAAGTGGGATGAGATAAGAAGAAATCATTGATTTACATACAGGCAGAAGGGAGAAATGGGACTGGATGAAGTTACAGTTCAATATAAAACATTGCTTTTAAGCTATTTATTTTCCTAAAAGTTTTGTTCTCAAACATCTACTAATGCATCCAGCTCTCAGAGAGTAAACAGATATTGACATATGTGGTGGGTTGACCCTGATTGGATGGCACCAAACTGCCCACCTCATCTGGGCAAGGGAGAGAAAATATATCAAAAGGCTCATGGGTCAAGATAAGGGCAGGGAGAGATCATTCCCCAGTGGCTGTGATGGGCAAACTGGACTCAACTTCAGAAAATTAGTTTAATTTGTTACAAATTGAATCAGAGTAGGGTAAAGAGAAATAAAAACCAAACCTTAAAACAGCTTCCTCCCCACCCCTCCCATTTTCCCAGGTTCAGCTTCAGTCCAATTCCCTTGTACCTCCTCTCCCCTTGTTCCCGCAAGAAGCACAGGGGGACAGCAAATGGGACTGTGGTCAGTTCATTACATGTCTCTGCCTTTACTCCCTCCTCAGATGAGGACTCCTCACACTCTTCCACTGCTCTAATGTGATCCCTCCCATGGGATGCAGTCCCTCAGGAGCAGCCAGCTCCAGCGTGGGTCCCCCATGGGGTCACAAGTGCTGCCAGCAAACCTGCTCCAGTGTGGGCTCCTCTCTCCACAGGCCACAGGTCCTGCCAGAGCCTGTTCCAGAGCAGGCTTCCCACAGGGTCACAGCCTCCTCACCTGCTCTGGTGAGGGGTCCTCCATGGGCTGCAGGTGGATCTCTGCACCCCCATGGTCCTTCATGGGCTGCAGGGGCACAGCTGCCTCACCATGGGCTGCACCAGGGGCTGCAGGGGAATCTCTGCTCCAGCACCTGGAGCACCTCCTGCCCCTCCTTCTGCACTGATCCAGGGTCTGCAGGGTGTCTCCTTTTGCAGTTGCACAGGAGTTTTTTCCCCTTCTTACCTCTTTTATCCCAGAGTTCTTACACCATTGCTGATGGGCTTGGCCTTGGCCAGCAACAGGTCCACCTTGGAGCCATCTGGTATTGGCTTTATTGGACATGGGGAGCTTCTGGCAGATTCTCACAGAAGTCAACCATGTAGCTGCCCCCACTACCAAACCCTTGCCATGCAAACACAATTCAAAATATAACACAAGAAATTTATAAGAATAAGGAACAGTCTAGACAAGGTGCATGGCCAGTTAAACAATCCCTTTCCCTCAGCCATGCAGTCAAATCTTGCTTGCAGACTGCTGGAAAACTTCAATGGCAATACCACTTTTAATTTAATAAATTACCAGATCCATTCTTAGCAAAACTTGCCATCAGATTCACTTATATTGGTAAGCATTCATTTCATACATCCTCCTCCTGAGCACTGTTTTATTCTTGGCTTGTTCCAAGGTCCTGTGGGTTTCTGGCTGCAGTTCTCACAGCAAAATCTATCAAGAAAGATTGCAAAACCAGGAGATCAGAATCCAGCCACAAAAAGAATAAGAGTAAAATTAGCAAAAATACGGATAAAAGCAACTCTTTAGAAATTAAAATATTAGAGCTATGGTCTCTCTGTAATGTCTCTACAGATAGTTGCAAAAATTCTTTCTACAGCTTGGTAACGTGATATGTTATGGCATAGGCTGTGTGTTCACCATGTTCCTTGAAGGTACTTTTTTTAGAACCTGATGGCACATGTTGTACAAGGACCACCCTGAGCAGCAAGAAATAGCTGGCAGCAGGTGAGACTCGTGCTTGGAGAAGCCATCTGTTCCTGTAACCTGCCTCACACTCCCCAAGCAGCTTCCTCCCAACTCTGCAGGCAAAGGTATGTGTGGTCTAATCCTTCACCAGAACACTTCCCCATGGGGAAGCTGTAAATACCCTGCCATCCACCTGCTTAACGATATCAGACTGCTCTTCCAAGTTCACCAAGGATTCCTTGTTCATTTAGTTCTCTGAAGGATGAAAATAGACTTAATTGCTTTTGTTCAGTAAGGGGGAATCTGTTGGTAAAAACTTCATGGAAATATATTCATTTACTAATAATTATATAAATTCTTGAGAAGCAACTTTTATTGAGGATTCTTTTCAAAAAGAAAGGCACAGAATACAAATGAGGTGATGAGAAAAGATAATGAACACTTGCACCATCTCTGATGTCAGAATGATGCAAGAGATCATGCCTATATGTCATACTTTGGAAAATGTGATCTGCTGACTGGATTTCAGCTATTATTCACCAGTAACAAAGATTGTATATGACAGTCACAAGCATCTTAATTGAAACTAATTACTGAAACTCAGGAATGTTTGAAGAATCCACGTTAGTCAATTATCAAGATTGTTCAAGATAAAAGGAGTCCTGTACATGATTAATTTTTTTTAAGAAGGTATTTTAAATTAAAATTTATTCATGGACTAATTAGCAAGCACACTTATACAATCTCTAAAATTCTATTCTGTTCAAACAGTAAGAGCTGTAATTTGGGGGATGCTACTACACTCTTCATGGATAGCAAAAACATTGAATGCTGTTTTTGCTTAAAAAAATTCAGAGCAACCCTGTATACAGAGAAGCAAAGTCACCATAATAGTAAACAGCACGGAGATTGCATAATGTTTAATGAGATGAATAGATGTTTGTTACAATCTGACAGCATTACAATTACTGGAACACAGCAAACTGTCACTTCATGTTGCTCGATCATTTTGAAGCCCGGGAGCTGGTGTTGTTTCATCCATTCTTTTTCCTTACCTTTTTTTTTCTGAGAAAACCACATGAAACCACTATGGTTGCATTGTAGTCCTGTTTCTGTGCTGTATTACAAATGGCAAGCAGGAAATCCAAAGTTTATTAAGGATACTAGTCAAAGCCAAGATGTAAAAACTGGGTTGACATGCAGGCATGAACCACAGAATGCCATGTCATGTAGCTTTAGGGAATGCAACATCCACAACTCAGGAAGAGATCTTGGAGCCATCAGTGTCAAGCCTCTGAATTGCACAGAAATAGCTGAAGTGGGACAAAAGAGCAGTGAGCAGTGTAAGGAAGGCTATTCAGGTGAAAACAAATATTGAATAAAACTTTGGGATGCCCAAAGTTTTTTTGATTGTAGTATATAGTTAAGATCCTTTCCTTTTATTTTTTTTTTTTTCATTCCTTAAGAAAGACTAAGTGGAATTACAGAAACTACAGAGAAGAGCATCTAAAATGTTTAAGCAGCTGCCTTAGGAAGAGATATTTTGAAATTTCAATTTGCCAAGGGGAAGACTGGAGAGTGCTATGGTTGGGATTTACAAAAAAATGAATAGTACAGTAAGTTAAGATGGAATAGTAACTATATGGAGAACTCAGGAGATCATCTTCTCATCTCAGAAAGTCATCTGGTCCTACTTTCTGCTCAAAAAAGGCAATTTCAAATATGGAAGGTTGTGTAGATTGAGTATGGAACTGGCATTCACCAAGTCCAGAAATATTACAAATAAGGAGCACTGAAACTGATTGGCATGTTAAAACACATAAAAGAAAGTCCTTTTTTACATAGAGAATAATGAGAATTTCTCTTATGGTGGGTTTCGCAGACTCAGTTTAAGCACGGTCAAAGAGCTGTTAGGCAAGTTCACAGGCAACAGATGCACAGCCAGATTACAAAGGGATGGGCCCTGTAATACCCCCAATCTAATTTTGGGAAACAGCAAGAGCCGTGACCTGTAGAGAGTGGGATTGCTCATGCTGTCTTCCCAAAAAGCATCTCCAGCAGTCAGTCTTGGGAAAGGGATAGATGGAGCACTGAGGTCACATCACAGGTAATTCCTTATGTTCCTATGCTCTCACAAACATCTGAACAGCTCTGTTGAAAAGCTCATGTGTAAAACAGAAACTGTGTTTTGGTTTTGTTGGTTTGGCTTGTTTCCTTTTTTTCCTGCCTGCCATGTCCTATATATGTCTGAATTTAGCCTGGAGCTTTAGAAACAGAGCAAGCTTGCACGAGACTGTAGCATCCTTTCCCTGCATTGTTCAGGGCACCAAAAGCCATGAGGGTGGGGTGTTGTAAAGCTGTGTTATCAGCTGCAGAATGTGCAATGTCTCCCTGTCTTATGTAAGGTAGAAAGGACAGTGGATTCATCCCAGCTTTGCTATTTCTGTAACATGCTCAAGTACCTGGCAAATTCTAATCCTAAATGAAAGGGAATGGTTCCCCTGCAAAGATTGTCATTTCCTGTTATTTACAAAATATCTTCAAAATTACTTTCCTGGAGAATTCTGTGAATATTTCTTAATAGTATGAGATTTTTTTTTCATTTCAATTTACATACATAAACCAGATCTACTTCTTTTGGTACAGCCTAATCCAGACTTGGACTGTCTTTCAGATGTGCATTGACTTGCATCTTGATTGATAAGATTAAAGAGCCTGTGTCTTACCTTCTTGCAGAAAAGTGCTTTAAAAGCTGTGATAAATGTTCTGTGTCAGACTAAAAATTATATCTCTCCTACATCCAGATAAACAATTTCCTAGGCAACTCATAAAAAATATTTCATAGAGATATTGCTGAAGACTTTTAATCTCTTTAAGATATTCATGCTTTCTTTAAAGTAGTCAAAACTTATTTTAATTATATAGGGGATAAAGAACTAATTAAAGAACAAATCTTGCAGAAATTCTCAATACTACCATGCAATTTTTAATGTAGATTTTTTCCTAAATTTCTATGATGATGAGTTAAAGTCCACAGTATTTTGTGGGCATCAGAGATTACTGCTTAATATCATATGAATGGAATCATTAAAAGAGTCATCTAATCACTAGTAACTTTTTAAGATGAGAAGCTAAGCTCAATTACTGACTAATGAAACACACTGCTGGCCAGGGGAATTTACAATGACTGATTAGTGATATCTTGACACATATCTTTGAAGGACACATATACTCCTCAGAATGCAGGATATTTGGGCATTCCCTGAATATTGGGATCTCTCCTTTCACTTTTCTCTCCTATCATTGTTCCAGAGGAGAGAAGCCCTCCAGTGCTTACAGGAGTTTGCATTTGGTTTGCTGGTGACCTACTTGAAACAGATGGAGAGAGAACAGCCTATTCTTATCCACTGGTAAGTGTGCTCCTCTCTGTAATAGGCACTTTGAATTCAAATCCTGCAAGTTCTCTGCCTCAGACAGACTTCAAAAGTGGTCTCACATTCCAGTAAGCGCTTTGTGCAGGCTGCACAACCCCCCATTGGCTGCCACCCCCTTATAGGCACCTGTGGAAGCTGAGGCTGTGAATCCCACATTCTCCCAAGCCCCTGCTGCCAGGCTGCCAGTCAGTGCCCCAGCCCAGCAGACAGCAGGTGTCTGGCCACAGACCTCAGCCCTGCAACGCCCAGCAGCTCTTTTAGCTTCAGTACCTACCCCTACAGTCCAAATTCTGCTCCCAGTGCTCTTAGCTGTCAAGTCTGCAGACTTTATACAACAATGCCTACATCTCTGTTCGAAAATAGCCCATGGGCTTTGTTTGCTTAAGTTTCTCTCTGAAACCTCAGAATAACATCAGGTTCCTATTGCTGAAGTCAACAACACTAAAGATAGTGAGAAAAGCAGTCATTCTGGTCCTCTTCTGCACAGTGGTGCACATCCTCAAGACAGCTAGGCTGCTGGTCCATTCAGATTTTTTGTGCCAAAGCTAACCTACCAAACAAGCCCTCAGTCCAGGTAAGTGAGACATCGCCAGGAGCCTCAGTGAAAGAATAAGGAGCCCATTTTCTGCAGGAAAGCTTGTCACAGATTGAGCAAGAGGATGTGCTTTCCTCAGTCTTAAACCAGCCAGCTCTAGCAGGTTTTAGTCAGCCCTGTGCTGCTGACATTGCCCTCTGGAATTATGTCTTGATTTAAATCATATTTCACATGTTGCTCAGTGCTCATTTTTTTTGTGTCAGCATAATGCTGTGGGGTTGGGGATTTTTTCCCTTCTGTGATATCTGTATTTTGAGTCCTTTTATTCTTTTTGGCTCAGCCTTACAAAGCCACACTGTGCACTTTTATAGCTCTGCAGATGTTACATGATCCAATCTCCTCTTCTGCCTCCCACACTGCAGTTTCTACTCTGACCAACTGTTCTTGTTCAGTAATGTGTATCTTACAACCCTATGAATAAAATCAAAGCAGTAACTCTGAGGTGGTGTAGCTGTTCAATGAGTGATGCATGGTGGTCTCCTGACCCTCTTTGCCATCTACCTAGGACTTAGGGAAGAATGATAAAGCTTCTACTAACTTGATAAATCAGTGATCTGGGAACTGGTTGTTACTTTGTGGTTTTAATGTTGCATTGGGAAAAGGTGACATATTGTGCTGCTTGTGTTCCCTTCTGTTTTTTGTTCTCCTTGATCTCCGCCCCAAAACAAAAGGTCACCCATAAAATATCAGAACAACTGATCCTTTTTCTTCACTCAAGATAAGAAAATATATACATATTTGGGGAGCCTGCTTTTTACCATATCACACATAGCTTTTCACCTAGAATCTCTGTTTGTACACCTGATATTTCTAGTCAGTAACTTATTTTGCAAAAAAATTATATGAACTAAAGAGGAAATAATTCTGGAGTTTGGTACCATCTAATGTTTTCTTCTGTTTTTAAGAGGAGCTTTCAGAGAACGTCTTGAGATGAGTTCCTGGACTGCCTGAAAAGAGCCAAGGAAGCTGTGCAGCAGAACTTTTACTTTTCTTAGATTTTATTTAGTTCATGTAACCAAACAAGAACCAACCCAGACAATGTAAACTGTCTTGTGCACCTCAAGGTTCCTGCTCCTCCCGCTGACCAGAGAGGCAGAGAAGATGAAAACAGACTAGAACCTAAAGACCTTAGAGTCAAGAGAAGGAAATCCATGCCTTAAATTTCAGAAATAGATATTGAAAGATTTCTCAAACTTAATTTGCAACTTGGGGCTACATTCTTTGCAAGTGCATGACTGAAATTTACTTGGCACTAATTCTACTGAATATCCAATATTCATAGCAGAGCCAAGGAAAGGAAGATGTTTCTATTTCTCTAGAAAAAAATTAACATCTTTTCAAGAGTTTTATAGAAAACTTGTAAATGTTGATATTTTGAAGCATGTTTGTTGCATTAACCACAAAAAAAAAAAAAAAAGGTATTAGAAATCACTCTCAAAAGTTCGACACAGAACAGGGAATGAAAAGGAACAGGAGAAACGAGGTAAGTGAGCCCAGTTGCCACTTGTGTATTGCTTCCTCAAAGCCCAGGCACTAATTAATTCAAGATATGAAACAGTCTCTGCAAATATATTCCTGTAGAATTTTAAAATTAATAATAGCTGCTGCACTGGAGAAGACTACAAATTCTGTCTATGGAAACTTCTGCTGATTTTAAGGTCTTTCTGATTATGCTGGTGTCCTCTCTCATGAACAATGCCGTATGTTAAAGAGGTTGAAAAGTGGCTATCACTGGTCTCTGCCACATTGTTAACCACAAGTTCTGGGCAGGAACTCAATCTGGGCAGGATTGTCCCAAGGATGTCCATCCTCTGCCATCACTTCAAACACAACAGCAGCCAAATGACTGAACTGAATCTCTGCAGTGCTCAAAGAAAGCATAGAACCACTTCCACTCAGAAAGATTCATTTTTCTGCAGAAGAGACAGAGACCCCATTCTTCTGCCTGCTCAAAACTGAGCCAAGGGTAGGTAAGGAGAGGAAAAAAGGACAGGAAGGAGTCTCCTCAAACTATCCCTTAACTTTGTTGCAAAAGATTGCAAGAAAATTCATTGCTGTACAGCAACTGGATAACCAGAGTCTTATTCTTTGTTCAGTTGAGTGAAAATTAGGAGCCCAGAGGCAAAGGAGAAAGATAGTATGTGTCTTCTTCAGAAGCCTCAATTTCTGTAACCACGACAGAGCTCTTCACACTTCTCTAGCATGGGAAGCCAGGACATTCAAACCAGTCAGGGCTTTGAAGGGTTTTGTCGTTCTCTTCAACTGAACACCAAAAATACAAAGACAGCTATGACTTGTTAGTTCATGATTTTTCACCTTCTAAAGAGAGAGAAATGAAAAATAGGACAAAATAAAAGAAAAAAAAGTTTCAAAATAAATCTCTTCCTCTCTGCATCATTGGAAGTTGTGTCTGTTTCTCCAGTATTATTTTGAGTACAGCAATTTTTGGAGGCTTCCTGACCTGCAAATAATTTGACACAGCCCATTCTGTAGTCTTTGGAAAATCCCTGTGGTCTATCTATGGTCACCCCCAGATCTTCTCAGAAGTTCCCTGGTCTCTGTGTCTCAGTCTATTTTTTCCTGTGGGCCATTCTCCCCTCCCACCACATGCTGAACATCTAAAAGTTATTTGTTCTCTCTGCAGAACAGAGATCCAAACTTTTATTCAGCTAGGACAAGCCTGACATTGTAAAAGCTGGCAATATGTTCCCAGTTTTATTCAGAATATCTGTCTCCTCGCCTCATGCTTTACAAACTTTTCCATGCAGATGTCTAGGCATGTTTCACCTCATCAAAACACACATGCAGCAAAGAGATTTCCAAAGCACCAGATCTTATGTGGTGTGAAATGTCATCTTGAAGGGATTTTTCCTTTCCACTGAGTATAGAGGGAGACA
Organism: Hylia prasina; assembly: GCA_013397195.1. NCBI lineage: Eukaryota > Metazoa > Chordata > Aves > Passeriformes > Sylviidae > Hylia > Hylia prasina. Next base: position 273,074 of record VYXD01000887.1, on the reverse strand, counting down.
CAGAAAACTACACTTCTGGTCCAAGCAATGCATTGCTCTGTCTAACATTAGAGGAGATTAATTTCTGCCATATTGCTTAAATATTTCATAAAGACACCTCAGCATGAAAATTAGTTACATTTTCTGCAGTATCAGCTACCCATCCCTTAACAAGTCATTTTCAAATCTGGAGAGGTCCTTCCAGATACATTTATTATCTCTGAGGTTTAAGTACAGGCCTGGCATAATAATATATCTAGGGGGATTTTTGGCAACATACTGCTTTGATTTGCACATCTTGCACATGTCCTTGAGAAATCCTGTCTGAGCTTGAACACTGAGGTGTGAGGAATGTGGTAATTTGGGGGTACATATACAAGAATAGCAAACTCTGGTGGCACCTGTCACTCCTCCTTTTGACCCATGCTACAAGGGTTAGTCCCCAGAACGTGCAGAATGTGGAATGAGGGCTCACTACACAGGTAACATTATGGCATCAGCAGCAGCACAGGTACTCAATTTAATCTGATGGTTCCTGCCAGGGATAGAAATTACATCTAATTCCTCACCAAGTAAATTCACTTTTTCTGAGGAACAATGTGGCTTTTAAACTTGAGTCTGATGTCATCAGAAGATTCTCCAGTAAGGCCAACTTTTTTAAGTCAGTAGAATACACCTATAGGATAAGCAGGATTAGTATCTAGAGGTTAAGTTCAACAGGAATTTTAGTTTCTGATACCAAAAAAAATATGCTTCAAAGTTTTCACCTTCCTGTAATCTTCCACTTGCAACTTCCCCAATTGTTGTTACTGCCTATGTCTATGCTGTAAACACAGACATAATTAATCTTCATTCTGGATTCTTCCTGTCCTACTCCCCTGAGAAACCAGATCAGTTGGATTAAACTCCAATTATACTCCTCAGATTAAACATTTTGCAAAAAGTCATGATTATTGACCTTCCAGGACCACAGCTGTGTCCATTTTACCCAGGGTCTAGACCTCTCACCTGGCACATAGATTTTTATTCCTTTTCTTCCTGGTGGTTTCAAAACAGGAACTTTGCCACACACATCAAAATAGGTTTTTAATTCTCCAAATTATTGTTTTTTCTGTGAAAATTACCCTGCATCTTCCATTTTTACATTATTTCAGTTAATTTATTTAATTACTAAAAGAGCCAGAGAGAAAAGTTGATTTTTAAGGCTCTTAGTCTAAGTACAGTGAGAACTAAGAAAAAAAAAATTCAAGTTCCTCTTTCAGAGTTTAACGAAATATCCAAAGCAGAGCAATTTCCATAGAGTTAGTGAGTGCTGTGCATCTCTGCACTTACAGCACTTCCTTACTTATACTCTTTCCAGCTCTTCAGAAAGTCTCTCCTTAATGTGCAGAGGTTTCTTCCCATCCCCCTTGAACTCCCTCACCACTGGCTGTGCACAGATTCTGCTAGAGGGAAGGTTTGGGTTTGTGTTTTCTGTTGTTTTCCCTGCTTTGAACACTGAACTCCAGAAGAATCTTAAGCAGCAGCACTAAGCAATTCTGGCAAATTTTCACTCATTTTGTTGCTTTTATTTTGCCTAGACTTTTCTCTGATATATCAGGCATCAGATGCTCATCAAGGTTTGCAGAGAGCAGAACACTCCAGGGTTAAGCATTTCATCATGAGCTCTGAAGATTTTGCAGGTTTATCTTCAGGCAGAATGAACTTGAATTCCCCACAGCCTTTTCTAAAAGGTTGTAAAGGACATGCAGTTTGTGAGATGCTGATAAACAAGAAAAGCTATGTACTAAAACCTGAGCCATGAGGAAATATAAATGCAATGGGAATACAGTTAAAAAAATAAGTCTAAGACAAAAAATCAAGCAGTTCTACAATGCTAAGATGCACGTTCTTTCAACACAAATAAAACTTCATGTTCAAAACTCTGGATATGTTTTTTCTTGGTCATTGTCTTCTGTAAGAAACACCCGAGAAAGAAATACCAAAAAAATGAGGTGGTCTCTGATGAGCTAGAATACGGTGATATTGGTCCCCAGTTCTAAACAGTCATATTTTTAAATACACCTGCTCAAATAATTATTTAAAGATGACAGTACAAACAATTTCTGCAAGGTCTGTGATCAGCTAGAACAGATGGGACAGCACAGGGACTTTAGCTGATGCCACACAAAACTCTCTCCTTCTTCTCCTGAGCACGGAGCCCAGGCTGCCACACAGCTTTGCTGATTTGGCTTCCAGGTGGAAGAGAGGAAATGTTTCTTCCTCAGAAGAAACACTCTCATTTCAAAACAAAACACTCATTAGTAAGCAGATGCAGAAAATATCTTTGCACTGGGTTTTGGTGACTTTCCAAAAGAAATTCCCAAAACTTTGATCATTGACTTTTTTGCCCACTCTGAACAAAACAGTCATACATTTTACTTTCAGACAGCACTGAACAGACAAACAATGCACAAGTCAAAGGCAAAATAACTTTTCAAAGCCTTTAGCTTTTGTGTTGCTGCAGCTTGACACAGAGATCCCTCTGACCCCACTCAATTTTATCAGCTCATGGGGAACACACAGAGAAGTGGTAAAAAGAGGGGTCATGTCCTGGAGGCATCCCAATACCCTGCCTGTGTGTTCATTTATCTCTCTGCAGAACTCTAGTCTGCCAATAATATTTTCTATGAAAGAGATGAATCAAACTAAAATGCTTCCAGCTTGCCTCCTTCCCTCCTTTTTTGTATCCCAGATTTTTCACATTTTTAAAGGACACCAGAGGAAACCTTTCATTCAAGCTATACTTCAATTTTTAATGCTTTAAAACCTATGCTTCAGGAATTGAAAGAAAATATTTTGAATTACAATGGACTACTCAAAGTGAGTATTCCAGTTCTTGCTTCTCCTTCCATTTCTTTTGATGTGATCCAGGAATACCTCAAGGGGAATGGAACTGCATTTATTAAAGTTAGCATAAAAAAGGTCGGAGTCAGGTCTGAAACAAATGTATTGGTGCCTAATGTATCTGGGAGAAACTGTCCAGTGGACTCAGGTTATTATAGCAGAAAGCCTTGTGATGACTGTAGATTGTTTGTAATAGAAAATCTGTCAGAATTCTGTGCCATGGTTTCCAAGTGTCAATCCCCTCTATAGCCTCTTCTTGTGCTCCAGATGCCTCTCCAATCACACAAGTGTCCTCCTCATCACAACACACTTGGTAGTCAAATAGATACCATTATGTACTACAAACTCTGGGGCCAAACTCTGTGCTGGAAGTGGGATGTTTTGCAATAACATTGGATGTGAGAAAACACAGCACAGCCACAAGGCCAGAAGGACCCTGTGGTTTCAAACCCTTCAGAACAAAACAAACCATTTCATTTCCCTGACCTGAACTTGAATAAAACAGCTCTTAATGGAAGACTTATTTCCACACATCTCCTACTTGTAAGCTGATGATATATTTTCTATAACAAAAGCCTGTTTCTTCAGATTTTCATGTCATGTGTATGTCAGATCAAAGGCAGAAGCTGACCTTTAGAGGTTGATCGAGGTAACTGTAGGAATAGGCTGTGAAGAGACATTAATGAGTATCTTCATTATTTCTTCTGCTACAAAAGGTAGGTCAGGGATGCAGAATATTTTCTACAAAATGTTGATTACTGATGACACTGAACAAGCTAATCCAAGATAATTCTCGTATCCCAGGTGAAGCTTTTATTCACAGCTGCTATTTAGACCTTTAGGGTTCCTGGGTGAGGATTTTTGTCCTTTGCCAGATATCTTGTCCTGAGACAGAATAAATCTGAACTCAGAAGTGCCAGTTATCTATCCAGGATTGAATTCTTAGTTATTTTTCACCTTGCTTGCAAGAAGTTTGAGATATCATAGCTGCCTCTGGTCTCCTTATACAGACAGGGATATTAAAGGCATCATAGAGTGAATATAAATCTAGTTTTTATTTTTTAATCAGTGCATTCCTCCTCACAGAAAAGACATATTTAAGACAACCCAGACACGCTTTGCTATGCCTGTCTCTCCAAATACCCTCCTTTTCCCTTTCTCCTCCAAAGATGCACTATGAATACCTGCTGCCTTTTTCTTTCTATTTCATCCCAGCGTCTCTCCAATCCATCTTATTCCAATAACATTTAAATCAAATTATTGTTGTCAATAGAATCTACCTAAATATCTCTTTCTCAGGGGTGGTGTGAGGTAGGTGTCTAAGTTCCTATTACACACAATGAATTAAATTAATACAATCAGTGAAGCCGGGAGAGAAATTCAGCTGACAGGAACCTTAATTCAGTAGACTAAAACATAGGTACTGAGTGCTATTTTAGGTGCCCAAGGAACCTGAGACACATTGTCGTTAGGCTGTCAGATATGACGAAGTACCTACAAGATACCCTTTCTATCCTTGAGCAAGAGATGGGAAGCAAATAAGACACCACAGAGCACCTCAGATAGCCCTAGATTGCAACATCTAGGCAGCTGCATCCTGCCCTCAGTGTCTGTTTCTCAGAGAAATATGTTTTAAAGCCATAAGCACAATTGTGGTCCAGCTTTCTTGTTTTCTTTCAGGAAAAAAAAATATTTCAGATATTCTAATTGAATTTCTATCATATAATTTTGTAAGGATGAATCCCTTTACATTAGTGAAGGGTTGACTGACAAAGGTGGGAAAAAATGTTTTGCCAGGATAAAAGCTAGAGAAATCTGTCTCACATCATTTATTCAGAAGAAGGAGAATAGCTTAGTGTTGGATCTTAAATGCAATGTCTGGGCAGATTTATTCCAACACAGGACAGTGAGCACAGAACCATTTATCTCTCTTCTGAAAAATAAAGCTGTGTCCTGGTCCTTTAGCTTACTGGTCCAGCATGATCATCCCCATACAGCATCCTACCATTTATAGCAGGGAACTCCCTCTAAAATATGGAGAATAGTTACTGTGTTATTTTCCAAGTGTTCCTGAAACTGTGGGAAGTGCTGCCTGACTGTCAAAACCAACCAGACACTAATGCTTTAAATGTGATCAAGTTCCTTTGTTTGACTGGCTGTCCAAGGCATGAAGGGTACACTCAGAGGTGACAAAACCCTTTCAAAGGATCCCATCAATTTTTGCCATAAAGGGAATTAGGTAAATCCCACCTGGGAAATCTTGTGGGGGATGGACGGACTTAGCAGTGAATTTCTGTGAGACTGAAGGAACAGAGGAAGTGAATATGGTATAAGTAAACCAAAGGATCTCAAATAATTCATCAAAACCATAGAGAATTTATTAAAGTATTTTAAAAGATCTGGAGGATGGAACAGCCGAAGTACTGAGAGCTGTGTGTTAACTCTCACCTAAAACTTCCCTGAAAACTGAAAATTGAGGTGAGCAAACAAGTGGCCAATGTTCAGAACTTTTGGAGAAGGCTGGGAAAACTATGGACATATTAGATGAGAACTGAACAACACAGAGCAGGAGAAGTAGTAGTAATAATAATAATAACAATAATAACAACAACAAGAATAAATAAAAACAGATGTAAAAAAACTTCTTGCTGTTCTTTCAATGAGTCAGCTGAGCTGGGACATGGATAAAGATGAGTAATCTGAATTTCTTCAACCCTTTTGATAAAGTCTCTCATCCAAAGCTCTTAGAGAAATTAAGTAGTCACAACAGAAATGAACAGTTGGTAGGGGAAGAAAAAATGTGCCAGCTAGAATGGTTAAATTATTTCCTGAAATATAAGAAACAATTAAGATTTCTCAGCAGTGAAGAGAGGTCAACAGTAATAGAAGGATATGCTGTTCACTACTTTTATTTTTAAAAATGGAAAAACAAGTGAGCAGAGCCATGAAAAAGTTTTGTGAAGTTGCAAAGTTATTCATGCTTGGAGGAACAGGATCTAATTGTGAAGAATTACATAGGTCTTGAAAAATTTGCAAATGAAATTCAGCGTACACATGCATAAAATTGTGATAACAGAGAAATACAATCCTACATTCTCAGAAAAAAATAACAGGATTTGAGCTGAGCATTACTGCTCAGGAATGAGACCTTGGGATTATGACAGATAATTCCATTAAGACATCTCAGGACTTAGTGACAGTCAAAAAAAAAACAACCTAGACCAAAAAAAGCCCCTCCCCCAACTGTTAAGAAGTACTACTAGAACAATGAATAACAAGAGAACAAATACCACTATGCTACTCTACAAATCCATTACTCACTCACCATGTGCATTTCTCTCTTGTTAGTCCAAGGAAGAGCATATTGAAGATGGAAAATTTTCAAAAAAATTTTAAAAAGATAATGAGCAGTGTGAAAAAATACCCATATGTAGAATAATGGAGTAATCTGGGGTCTTCAAACCTGGAAAAGAGATTACCTAGAAGCATATGACACAGATATACAAACTATACTTGACATAGAAACAGGGGAACTCGGCTCTTTAATATCTCTTCATATAGTGTTTAATCCCAAAAGGAACTCTGTCTTTTGGACTGCAAAATTATACAGTTTAGATCAGACAAAAGAATTAATCACTGTAAAAATTGCTGTCTAATATTCTTGATTTATTTCACCTTTTTAGTTCTCAATTTTGCAATACTTGAAGATGTCCGTTTTATTTTTGTGGAGATATAAAATTGACATATAATCCTTGGCATATTTCTTTCATATAAAGTCAAAGATTGGGCACTAGGGATCATAAAATGTGCTATATCAAGCTTATATTACGTGGCTTCCTTTTGTATAATGAAGCCCCACTGAATTATACAGAGAAATGGGAATGATAAAACATTATTGCTAATAGATAATAATAATTTTTAAGCTTTTCATATTTCTGAAATAATTCTAAGTGTAGAAATAAACCATAAAGAAACTTTATATTTGAGAAAGAAAAATACTGAAAAATGCAAGAAATGAGGAAATAATATGTTGGTGAGTGTGCACCTCCTGTGGGTAGCTGTAGCTCTGGCATGGCTGTGGTGTGGCTGTGTCACAGAGGGACTCTTGACAAGGGCATGCAGTGACAGGACAGGGGGAAATGGCTTTGAACAGAAGGAGGCAAGAATGAAATCAGTTGTTAGGGAGAAATTCTTTGCTGTGAGGGTGCTGAGACACTGGAACAGGTTTTCCAGAGAAGCTGTGGATGCCCCATTCTTGGGAATGTTCAAGGCCAGGCTGGATGGGGCTTTGAGGAACCTGATCTAGAGGAAGGTGTGCCTGGCCATGGTGGGGGGTTGTAACCAGATGATCTTTAAGGTCCCTTCCAACCCAAACTATTCTATGATTCTCTTGCTCATCAATGATGATCCAGGATAAAATAATTATAGACAGACCCAATAGTTTTTATTAGACCAAGAGGTATGCTCAGGAAGAGGCAGAAAACTTTCAGGCCCACAAGATCTATGGATGCAAAAGAAGCAGACAGAAGTTGGCTTCCAATGCTTTAATAAAGCTTTGACTTCCCACGAACTCTGCCTGCTAAAACCCAGACTCCAGCCAGACTTCTGTAGCTCAACAGATGTACAAAACTGCTCTAGGGGACAGATGCTCAGTGTGGTTATTTCCAAAGCCATGAGAAAATATAAAGGTAAAAAGAATGATGATTTCATGGACGGAAGGAGAATCAGACAAAAATATTTTCTCAAGACCTCCCATCCTAAACTCATCCCTTCTATACTCTTTTTTTTTTTTTTTCTAGTGGAAGGTATCTTTCATTTTCATATTAATCTCTCCAAGACTGTCCTGAAAACTAGGGAGACCCACTCTCTGCTCTTTCAAATATGATTTTGCCAGAGAGGACACAAGAGAGATGGCTCTCTAAACAAATTGCAAAGTACTGTGGTTTAACTCCAGCAAGAAACCAAGTACCATGCAGCCACTTGGTCACTCCCCCAGAAGCAGGATTGAAGAAAGAATCAGAAGAATAAGAGCTGGAAAAGCTTGTGGAATGAGATAAGGCCAGTTTAATGGGAAAACAAAAGCCACACATGCAAAAAAAGCAAAACAAGGGATTCTTTCATCAATTCTTATGGTCAGGCAGGTGTTCAGCCAGGACAGCAGGGACACACAATGGTGACTTGGGGGACAAACACCATCAATTCAAATGTCCCCTCCTTCCTTCTTTACCCATCTCCCCAGCACTTTACATACTGAACATGATGCCCTATGATCTGGAATATCCCTTTGGTCAGTTTGGGTCACCTGTCCCAGACGTGTCTCCTCACACCCTCCGAGGTAGCCCCAACTTCCTCCCCAGTACAAAAATCAGAAAGGGCCTTGGCTCTGTGCAAGTCCTGTTCAGCAATAACAAAAACATTTCCATATTTTTAACCCTGTGTTCAGCACAAATCCAAAACAGAGCCCCATACCAGCGACCATGAAGAAAATTAACTCTGTTCTAGCCAAAACCAGCACATAGAGGAAAAAACCAAAATACAGACAGGAACAAAGGCAAAATAAAATATATTTGTGCTCAAGAAGAATTATACAACAGCTTGGGTTTTGTTCCAAAGATAGTTGTAGATGAGGATTTAAAACTCACAAATAGATCTGCATGAAATCTTTTCAGAAATGAGCATCACTAGGTGATTTTAATGGTCAATTTTATATATTTCTGCCACGGAATTAACTTTATACTACTACAAGACATAACACTCACATTTCAAAAGCTAATCCTTTGATTTAACATCAAATGTATGAGTGTATATTGCATACAGTCATGGAAACTTATACAAAAAAGTGCTTGTCAAACGCCATGAGAAATAAACAAGAATATGTTCATTTTAATACAAATTTTCAGCACTTTTTTTTCATAAGACTGTCAGGTGGGACGATGGTTATGTCACACTGATGGAAAGGGAAAAGCATGACCCTTGATTTGAGGAATTCACTGTAAGCACCACATTTTCACTGTGGATAAGTTGTTTCACTTTTCACATCATTAAACTGCTTAAATTAACCTTTGAAGCTTCTTTGCACATATTTGTCCATAAGCTGTTTAAGTTGCAATAGCTTAATGCAACAATGAAAGGCAGAACTCTAAACAACATATTTACTGTCAGCATTTCCACTTCATCTAATCCTGTAAGATTTTTTTACCTTCCATCCATGAGAATAACAAAGATCTAGACCTTTCAGAATTACGTTATTATGTATAATAAAAGCCATGTAATAACACCCAGACAGAAATACTTATTGACTTTTACTACTTCGATGCTTTCTTTCCAAGTACAAAATTTACATCATTCCAGATCAAGAAATTCTGGTGCCAAGATGAAAGCCTGAGCAAATCCATTCTTCATGTTGTGTGCCAGCTTTCCTAACTCTGGCTCTTCAGCCAGATGGTGGAACAGGCTCCCCAGGAATGTGGTCACAGCACCAGCCTGCCAGAGCTCAAAAATGCTTGTTCAATGTTCTCAGGCACATGGTGTGACTCTTGGGGTGTCCTGTGCAGGACCAGGAGCAGGACCTGATCATCCTTGCTGGTTTCTTCCAGCTCAGGATGTTCTGAGCTCCTGTGACTCTATGACTTATGTGGACAGGACCTTTCCATAAGCATCATATGTATACTGCAAATGAAGAGGGACTTCAAAAAGAATCTGGAAAAGTAAGACTCTGCATACCACTTTTGATAAAAGTTGAAGCTCAACAGCTTTCAGTAACTTGTCTGAGGTCAGAATGAGCTAAACTTGGAAATAAAGCTAGTGAAAGGTCAGCCCTAATTAAGGGCTGTCGCTAGAATAACAGCACCATAGATGAAAATCCATATTGAAAGTTCAGTGATAAATGTTAACCAAGCAAACTATACATGGATACTATGATGTTTTGATGATACTGTTTAGAGATAAATCTTGGAGAACAGCTGCTTTCAGAATAATTGTCTTGAATATTAAGGTTGTTTTATGTAAGTATCACTAATGCTTGAACAAAAGATAACATAGAAGATAAAGGGGCTTCTTGCCATGAGTAATTTGCATACTAAGTGCTAAAATTAATTTCTAAGTTTCCATTTTTTGATTATGATTAAAATGAATACAGAAATAGTGAGCAAGGGCACTTCCATATTTGTTTAAATGCATTTTATTTTACCTCGCTTTTCAGAGCAGACTAAGAAATTAAATCAACAAAACATTTAAAAAAATCTCAAATGGCGTTTTGTATTGTTCTGTAAATATATGCTTTCATAGGTTCTTTTATTTTATGGTTATTTCAAAGAAGATTAAATAATTTAATTACATGCTCTTGAATTCTATGACATATTCTTATCCTGGTTTTGTAATTGCTGATTTCTGTATATAGCTCAGCTATACTTTTCTGAAAACTGAACCTGAAATATCTAATTTGGTGTCCTGGATTAGCTGATAACCAAACTGTTTCCTCAAGCATCACGTCTTCCTGAAAGTTTCTCATGCACTGACAGATTCTTCCATTCATTTCAACATTAATCTTTCTCAAGATGATGAGTTAAGAGATGAACTGAGATGGTCTTGGCAGTCCTTTGAGTTCTGACAGTCTTGCTCATTTCTTACAAGTACAGGTAAGCTGTTGTTCACCAAGGTCAGTAATACAAACGCATCAACCCAAAGGTTTCCCCTGATAAAATAGTCATTTATTTATTTATTTATTTATTTATTCATTCATTCATTCATTTATATGCATTATTGGAGAATAAATGTGTTAAGTAGAAATAAATTTTTCCTCTGCAATGCATCAATATAATGTGTGAGATGAAAGCCAGAACTGAACCAGGCTGAGAGTCTGATTAAAATGTCATAGGAGGCTCACATGTGATTTAAACCTTATATGAAAAAAATCCATTCCTCTGGTATTCAAGGATTTTATATTCAAAACTATCTCTTTCACCTCTAAATTAAAGGCATTCAAATCATATTTAGATGATTTTTGATTGAATTTGCTTATCTCTATTTGAAAGGTGGAAATATACCTTTAGCTTATTTATTTGTTATTTACTGATTGAGGGGCACTTATGCCTATCAGCGTAAAAGCCAATGCTTACTTTTCATAATGATTCCAGAATTGTTCCTCTAGAAATGGGAATTGCATCATTTCAGCTGCCTAATCTCAGATACATTTCTAAATGAGTAGTATTGAAGAGGAGAAGGAGGAAGAGCAAGAGAACAAGAACTGGTATAAAGAGAAATGTCTGAAGGGATATCATATTATTTCCCTCATAACTCAACTAGAGCCAGGTGTGCACACCTTTCCAATTATCTATAACAAACCATGGGAAGAAATCAAGTTCACTGTGAAAGTTTGGTCACCCAGGCATCCTCAACCTCGTACTTTGGGACACAGCTTCAAAGGGTGAGGGCAATTGGGTGTGAAAAGGCAGTCACATCTCAGAGCCTGGGTCACTTTGGGATGTCACTCTCTAGCCCAGAGCTGAAGCACTGCATTAGTGAACACTGACAGTTTGTTACTTAACAATGAGAGTTTTGTAATCAGGATGGGCACCAACAAATCAGCCACATGTTGGTGTTAGATTATGTAAAGGAAACTTTAACCTCCAGTTGCTGTAACATATTCCTCTTCCACTTAATGTAATAGCTTTGCCAAAATGCTTTTAAGAATAAATTATTTAATAGTACAGACATGGGCTATTCTGTGCTGTCCTCAATTGTTTAATTTCCTAATTAACTAATGACATAGCCACAAGATCTCTTTCTCTCTCCCTCCTCCACATCTTGCTAGCTGGATGGTTATTTTGCTTGAAATTTAATTGCCTCCCCCTCATTCACAATCTCTTCTGAAGGTTGTCAAAATGTGTCTTACCTGTTTAACAGTCTTGAGTTCTGAACTTATCACACTGTAGTGAGTTTTCTTAAAACAACAAAATGGGTGTGAAGCAGGATGCAAGGAAATGAGCTCATTACTACTGTCATGGATGGTGTTATTTGAGGCACTGAGCAAATTAATAAGATTACGGGTAAACCTTGTGTGGGACAAGATAAATCTGATAATAAGTTATATTCTTTGTATAAAATACACTATAATATCAATATGTATTGACATCATTAATAATAGATGTGCTATTAATAAGAGATGAGCTGTTCATTAGCGCATCCCTAATACTTTTAATGATATTTTTTTTCCTTATTTGTTATTATCTGGACTTAGAAAATACAGCATATGGCTAAATCAGCTAAAAAAAATTTCAAAATTCTGGAACCATTTAAAAGACAGTACTGGGCAGTTTCATGGAATGAATATTTCAATGATCTCCAAAAGAGAAAAAGTAGGATTTCATTGATCTGAACTCCATTATGCTGTTGAATTGTTTAGGAAAAGAGACACACTTCTGGTGAAAGATAATCTAATATTTAGCAGATGGTTCTAGCTGTGACTTATAATCTCTGTTAAAATGCATTTATTTTTGCAAGTATGAATTTCTCCACCTAAAATTTCAGTGACAAGAGTTTGTTTTGCTTATTTTGTGTATATTCCACTCAACAAATTTAAAATATTTAAATAATAAATGTAAAACATGCTTATGCCTCTTTTGGTGTCTGAGGTGTAAATCCAGATACTAAAAATCCAGCTGTGTTAACTCCTCTTGACACTAAAAAAAAGCTACCCCTACAACTGGGAGAGTTGAGCTGAACCTTTGTGACAAGCAGAGAGAAACTGTATTCATATCTATATGAACTCACAGAATTATAGACAGATGTGGGTTTGGTTTGGAGGGGACATTAAAGATCACCTTGTTCCAACATCCTTGCCATGAGCAGGGACACCTTCCACTGATCATGTGCTTGGAGTCACATCCAACCTAGCCTTGAACACTTCCAGGGATGAAGAATCCACAATTTCCCTGGGCAACTCGTGCCAGTGCCTCACCACTCTCCAGGCAATGAACATCTAATCCAAATCTTGTTGTTGTTTTAGACTACAAACGACACAGACTCCGAGATTCAGAAGGCTAAAAATGACTCTTTATTTTGGGATGTATCTCTTTTCTATACTATTTTACACAGACCAATTTGATTGGTGAAACAAAGGCAAACCTTTTCAGTCACATCGGTCAAACCAGAGGGACGTCAAGAAGAAGTCCCTCCTGTCAGAAGGAATGAACAACATAAGTATTGTTACAAAAACATTCATCATGTTTACCAAGTTTTCCTGGGAAAGAATTATAGAAAATCAAAACATCAGGCCTGGAATCCGGGCTACAAAATCTCTCCTCTTTAAGTTTAAAACCATTCCCCCTTGTCCTATCCGTATGTACACACGTAAAAACACCCTGGCATGCAGCCTCCAGTCAATGGAGAAAGAGAAGTTTTCATTTTCTAGTATCTATCAAGCTTCCACAAACACAGATAATGCCTTTAAGGATAAAAACACTGAATTATTTAAATCTAAGAAACTAGCTACCAGTTTTGCACATTAATAACTCACCAGTAATAGTTTCACTTACATACATTATATTTGCAGTGGGTATCTGGCAGCTGCCTCGCCCACTGTCAGCATCTCCATTAATTCTTGGTGAAGTTTGTTCTGCAATTACTGATTTTCCAGGTGAGCTGAAAAGCAACTGCAAGCTCAACAGCTACTGTGCTAAGGCATTCTCTTCTGTTAATAATATCAGAAAACAAACCACAACACTAACAAGTTTTTACAGTCAACCTTTCGGTTTTGCATCATCTTTTACTACAAATTAAAAATTTAGGATGTAAAGATTGGAATTAAGACATTGCTATTGACTGCATTATCTGAAATGATATGTCATAGACAGGAAAAAAAATTGATAGCCAGGTGCAAATTTTCTCTAGATTCTTTGAAAGTTTGGAAATCTATAAAATATTAGCTAAAGAGCTTCTCACGATGATCTATTTTAATAAAAAGTTTGCAAAAACTCATCGATGACTTATAGCAATTCTAAGCATATATTTTGAAAAAGGAAACCTGTAGCATTTCTGTGCAACTCTTGCTTGGTAATATTTTTTTCAATTTCCATGGAGAAAAAAAAAAAGAGAAAAAATTATGAGAAAAAGATGAAAAGTTCATATCATACTAGCTTAGGGCAAACCAATTTCCAAGAAAAAATCAGAACTAGAGATAAAGCTGGCAGGTTAACCTAGTTCACCTTTTTCCTGTGCTACAGGGCAGGGGAAAGGAGAAGGGGTGTAAGGGATGAGAGGGAACAGAAAGGAATGTTGGAAAAGCCAGGCAAAGGACTGTACATCCCAAGCAGCTGGATCTCAGACGTGGATGCAAATAAACAATGCTGTGGGCCTCTTACAGCCTTTCTGAGAACTACTTAACAGAATCTTAAAAGCAAACCAAGTAGAGAGTTTTGACCTTCCCAGTGCTTTCTCTGATGTTAAACTGGGAGAGTTCTTTGAAATGCTGTATTTGAAGAGACAGGACCAGAATGATCAGCTTTTGGATTTGCACCATGGATAAGGTATGAACACATGGATTTGGTTTTTTGCTTTTTAACAGGCAATTATCAAAGACATCATTTCTGCTTTAACACAAGGGCAAATATGTTATGAGAATTAAATGAGGTTTCAGATCAGGAAACTACTATGTACAGCAAAACTGGAGCAAGGGCGTAAGGTAATTCAAAAGCTTCAAATGATAACTCTACAGAAGTTAAGAATGGGTATAAAACACAACCTATATAAAATCTGCCTGGGTTCCCATCTTTTCATGATGTTTAAGAAGCAGTAGATATTTACATGTATCTTCACCAAACTGGATCTCAGTATATAGATAACCACAATGTATCACTATAATTTATTTATCTGAGTCAGTCTTTCCTCAAATCACTCTTATGAGATCTCAGACCCCTAAGGGCTGTGGTGCCAGATCCTCATTTACTTCTACAGAATTGTAAGATAAGATAGTCCACACAGATAATTCTACTACATTTCCCTTTTATTTTGTCTTTTCAGAGGACCACCAAGGTTTCCTTTTCCACTTGTGCTGGCTGTGCACTACACTTAGTTCCCTGGAGTTTGATGAGTTCTGGGTTGCAGTGGAGTTAGCCAAAAGCTAGGCTCATTAATTCCAATAAATTGTTTGAGGGAATCATTTCTCATACACTAAGACAGTTCTTCCCATCTTTTTAAGACATTTTAAATCTCATGTAACTTTTTTGTTGTTGTGCAAAATATGAAATTTCAGCAGATACACAGGATCTAATAAAAACCTGCTCTAATTTAACTTAATTCACCAAAAGCTCACTAAAAGTTAATTTACTTTTGGTCTTCAAGTGCTAGAAGAATTTGGTGTGATTATATAAACTCACACTATGGAAAAAAAATATATATCAAATTATATATGTAAATTATATGTTTATTCTTGCATTTTAATATACATTGAATCAAAAAGCAGTTTTTAAAAGTTTGGTCTTGTTTTCCAGAAAATACTGCTTTATTGGAAATTAAACTTTTTTTGCTAGGTTTTATTCAGTCCTTTCTTTGGGATAATTTTCCTAAACAAAAAATTACATTACACAGTTCACAACATAGAAACCTATGCAACACTTAAATTTTTATTTATCTGAACACTTTTTGTAAATATTAGAAAATCCACATAGATTTCCTTAAATCAACAGATGTTACATCTACATGAAAGAGGATTTTGGCACGGTGTCTCTTTTTTTCCCTTCAATACAGAATGAAAATAACTTTGATTTAATCACAGTGTGGAACAGGACTCTCTTGAAACACCAACATATTGCCAGTTGATTTTTCACTGGGATCAATAAGCAACATAAAAAGTTTTACAGAGTACATTAATGGCACTACAAAAGCACACATATCAACATGTGGAATATGTTTTTTTCAGAGGAGGATAAGTTTCTCCTTCTCTTCATCCATGTAATGTGTTTATTGTCCATGGAGGATAGTAAGCAAATTGGGAACTCACCACTTTTAATCACTACAGATTTTTCCCTTTTAGTGAAAGTTTAAAATGTATCAAGACTTAGAATTGGGAATCTAAATTTTACGTATATTCACAGTAAAGTGGAGAGCACTGTATATTTTCAATTGAGACAGGCAAATATTGATCAGGTTTTTCCTGTATCTTTGAGCCAGAAAACATTTCCACCTGTACAACATGGAAGCTGCTTCCACTAGGAACGCAGCTTCAGAATTTCAGTACTCATGACACTGGTTCAGCTCTTCAATCAAAAATTTTTATTTTCTATTTTCAAGTTCCTAAAATTCAAGTGATTATAGTACAAACAACTGAGTAATTATTTGACCAACTTTTCATGTACCTGTGCTACTTTGCTATAGAAATTAAATGTATAGCTAAATCAAATGGGAAAATCTGGGTTTAGTTTAGTCTGTTTTCATGCTAACTGCATCAGTATATATCTTTTCTGTGAATTTTATTTACTGAACTGGGTGAAGAATGACCATGTAATGGTTGCTGGGCCATACAGTCCCATATATACAGTCCCAAATATACAGACCCATATGTACAGTCCCATACACACTCTCCCAACACCAATGCCCACACTCACGCCACCGTTTGATTTGTTTGCACAAATGTAACTTCTGTGTCCCCCAAAAAAACCCCAGTGGATGACAGTTCCATGCCAATGAGAGGTCTTTAACAATCAGCACTGCTTTTGTTTGGAAATATTCTACTCCAAAACTCTGTAGGGAAATAGGAGGGAAACCATTTTGAGCAAAAACCAGGAGAGGGAACAGACTTCTGACACCTACACATACATTAATCTTGTTACAACTCTCTCCTGACTCACTGATAATTGACATGTCTTATACTCTAGGGTTCCTTTATTACATGGAAATGTGTGTCAGAGAAGTTCATGGAAACAGAGGTTCAGCAGAAGTGCTGCTTTTCTGCGTCTGTCCCTCTAGGACCTCACTCAATGCCCACCTGATTACATTACACATACATTAGCATGGCAGGTCCTTTCAGGTGAACTGGGATTTTGCTGCTTACAAATAATTGCATAAAAACAGGCTGTTATTAATTTCAAAAGGAAAAATAAATCCTCTATCTACCTAGAATATTTACTACTACTTTGTAGCCCCTTTAGAAATTACCTGAATAAAACCCAGGGTATGATAGACGTGCCTTTCACCTCTTCATCAAAGTAATGTTCATTCATCCCTTCACAATCTTCCAGCAGTCCCAAGAGTAAAGTACCATGAAATGAAGGATAGCAGCATGAATCACAGTGAATGTAATCTGAAAAAGACAGCACAGCATGCTTAGGAATTTTCCCTTTGTTTCAAGCATTTGAACTTCATTTCTCCAAAACACAAGGTGATGGACTTGCTGCTTTCTTT
This sequence comes from Hylia prasina, assembly GCA_013397195.1. Classification (NCBI taxonomy): domain Eukaryota; kingdom Metazoa; phylum Chordata; class Aves; order Passeriformes; family Sylviidae; genus Hylia; species Hylia prasina. Next base: position 255,812 of record VYXD01000887.1, on the reverse strand, counting down.
CAAGGTCTATTCTAAGGACAAAGACAAAAGTAAGGGCTTCTGCCTTTACAAAGGTGTTTATAGTGATACTCCCACCTATTCCTGGTGACCTTTTCAGGAAATTTAATTTTCAATCCTGCCCGCCTGGGAATTGCTGTGCTGCGCATTCACTACCTGGACTTTCTACTTTTTTGCACTGGCGGAGTCAGATTTTCTAGGAAGAGTGAGTTGCCACATTACCATTGCTTTGGTGATCAGCTGGATGTTTTCCCTCTCAGTTTTAAATTACCTTTCCAGAATATTATTTTAAAAATAAAAGTTAGTTTGTGTACCTGAAACAAGGGCAATCAGAACATAGAACTTACTAATTTCTCAGAAAGAAAAATTATTATTTAAAAAATTATCTAGTCAAGATTCTGGGTTTCAAATAATTGTTTTAATACCCATGATATCTTTTTTGGTACCAAATACATGACAGAAGTGTCTGTTTAGATATCAAGGGCATCATGCAAAATGAGAGGGCTTAATTGTTGCAGCTTAGTGAAAGTGCATAATGTGAAAATACAAATTTCATCAGTGATTAAGGAGTGAGTCACTTTCCATCTCAGATGTTTCCCATCCTTGAAAATAATCCTTTGACCTATTTACTGTAATGCTCATCTCTAACAACTTAATTTAGCATCCAGTTGTATCCACTGCCTTTCTCTGCAGAACTTCTATGGCTCTTTTCTCTTGGACCCATTTTGCTGCCTATCTAATGAGTAGATAAATAAATAATAATTATAAATGGTAGGTTTTATTTTCTTGTTGCCTCTTCTACCCCTTACTTCCACTCTGTGCTCTCTTCCTGGGAATAATGATCAATGGTAGTGAGACAGGTTCTCCATTCAAACCCTGGCAATAAAGTTTTGTTTATAGCAAAGCTTGCTAAATCCTAATTCACATAAATATCACATCATCAATTACAAAGTTTTCAACTAAGCCCTATAACTCTTCTCCAAGAGCTTTTCTACTTCCTGATATAGGCAATGAATCTACATGTGTGCTCATGGTGTTATGCAGCTCACTGCCATTGCCTAAGAAATCCAAGTAATTGATAACATGGGTGAGTTAGACATTATATCCATCTCAGCTAGCTGTAGGCACTTGCAGTGGTTTAGTCAGGAGTTTGGATGCCTTATATATCTCCTGAAGTCAGTCAGGAAATACAGACATCACTGGAAGCAAATCAACTCAACTTCAGTTTGAAATGTCCTCTGGAAACTCATTTCTGATTCAATGTCTAAATAAGGTAGGATGAATCTGGATTTGTGAGACTCCTTGATATCTTAATTGGCAAGTTTATTGTGAAAATAAATAAATAAAAGACTTGAGTCCCTCTACCTCAGTTCTTGAATCAAATGGCTTTTTCTGAACTGGATGAGCAAACCCTCCATGTCAACCTTGGGACTCAATGGAAACCTTGCTGACTGACTAAACAAGAGACACAATTTAAAAAAAAAAAAAAAAAAAAAAAAAAAAAAAAAAAAAAAAAAAAAAAAGAGAGAAGTTAACTGCTAATTCTTGTGACAATCTTTTTATATCAAGGACATAAAAATCACTGAACTATTTACACAAATAATAAAAATACATGATTTCATTATTGGATTGGTTATTTCAAATACAGAAATAGTTTTTATGTCTAAAAAATTCATTGGGGAAATAATATGTCTAACATATTTTGCATTCAAAATGAATTGTATCCAATTGAAATACTTCACCCGACATTGTCAGCTGCATCTTATCTCAAACTAAACCCAAAACAGACTAGACATCCTCATTTTGATAGAGTTATTTACACTTTTGCACATAAGCAGAACCACAGGAGTCTAAGCAAGTCATGTTTCAGTCCCAGAGTTGAATCAGAATTGGATTTGGTTTGGCTCTGCTGTGGTGCAGCCGACATGACTATGTCGTGTTCAGAGCACATTCAACACATCTGCTCAATATTTAGGGTCTCAAAAATGAACATACGGCCACTTAGCAAACAAAATCCAAAGAAAAAGCAGGAGTCTGACTTTTTTCATAGTTACTTCCTTGTGTTTGGAATACTCATGTAAGATAAGCTCAGTTGCCACCTTATCCTAGAAATCTGAACCTTTCACACAACTCAGGCTCTGCTCGTTCCTGGAGTCAAGATGTGGCACTATACAGAAGAATCTGGACCCAAAAAAGTGATTGTAAGCAGCAATATCACAGCACTCAATACAGAGTGTGATTTGGCTCTGAGCCCAAATCAAGATACATTCCTCAAGTGAGCACCTAATTTCACAGCCGAGAGAGGTTTTATTTTTTCCTACTCTCTTAAAGTGCAACTAGTTTAATTTAAAATCACAGTGGTTTTAGCAGACAAGCAGCACCAGAACCTGTCATTCCCAACAGAGTTTGTTCTGAAAATATGGCTTAGTTCCAGTAGTGGAAGTCAAATATGTTTCAGCTATAGAAGAGTGAAAAAGGAGAAACCCAGCTAGTAGGTCTCTCCTGACAATCAAGAGGACTCATCTCTGCTGCTACTGCCAAGCCAAAAGTGGTGTGTGGCAGTAGGAACACTTTTCTTCTGCTGTATTTCAAGTTAAACACGTTAATATAAACCATCTATACAAACCATAATGACATAACACAGAAATCCAGCACTGAATTCCTCTGTACCCAACTATGGTTTCAACACCCTACCTATAAAGTGACATCATTTTACAAGTTTAGAATGCTACCTGTGGAAAGGTATGAAAAGTTGCATCATTCCACTTGGACCCAGGGAAATGTATGGTGTAAATGTCCCTGGGGTCTGTTGGATGACTGCAAAGAGCTAGAAGGTTGTGGTGTGTGCTCAAAAAATATAAATATGGTTTATACATTCATCAAGAGAAAGATAAATTGTCCTGATGCCACAAAACTCGGTGTTGGTTCTCTCCCAAGCACCACTGAGTGCTTATAAAATCCAGTGAGAGTGATGACAGGATTGAATTCAGATTTGAGAGTTTAATGGATGAAGTTGCAGTTTGGAACTGAAGGTTCCCTTATGTGACCAAGCTGAGGACACCTGAGAGCAGTTAACTCTTCTGAGCCAATTTTAATAAACACATACATAGGTATTTACTATGCCAGCATCTAAGTATGTCCCAGGTGGTGAGACAGCATTTACAGGAATCATAAAATTAACAATTCTCAGCTCTTCCAAGTTGACTGGATTGGCTAAAAAAATTAATCTATTTGCAATACATATAACAATGAGATTTAGAAACTTTAGATATCTTTTGAGCCACATATAATAAAGTAGGGGAGAGGGGAGGAATTCAAGGTCTTTCCTTGCTCTCACAGCAAAGAGATTGACCAGCAGCCTCTTGGCGTTCCTCACAAATTCATTAATCCTCATTTGTAACTTCCTGTAGAGAAGGAAGATACATTGTCTTTACCATGCTCTTGAATATTGTGCTGCAGCCCACAGATCTTCAAAGATAATCTCTGTTGAAACTGGTCCAGAGGAAGCCACAAAGTTGATCAGAAAGCTAGAACACCTCTCCTGGGAAGACAGGCTGAGAGTTGGGTGGTTCATCATAAAGAGATGGCTGCAGGGAGACTTTATTGCACTTTATTGCAGCCTTTCACTATACAAAGGAGCTTATAAGAAAGATAGAGAGAGACTTTACTTTTTACCAGAGCCTTTAGTGATAGTACAAGGAGCAACATTTTTAAACTGAAAGAAGGTAGGTTTATGTTGCACACAAAGAAGCCATTTTTCTTATTATGAGGTTGTTGAAACACTGGAACAGGTTGCCCAGAGTTGTGGATGCCCCACCCCTGGAGGTGTTCAAGGCCAGATTGGATGGGGCCTTGAGCAATCCTATCTAATAAAAGATGTCCCATGGCAGGGGGGTTGAACTGGGTGATGTTTGAAGGTCCTTTTTTACCCAGTCCATTCTGTGACTCTATGAAAGATGCTTATGCAAGTTATACTTCTGGCTCTAGTACTCTTGGAGCTAAGCCTGTATTTCCACTCTACATGATGACCTGGAAAATTGCCCTCCTTCAGGGACAAAGTTTTGTATCAGTCCCCCACACACTGTCCTCTGTACCCCCTACAGGGAGAGCATCTCAGCCAACAAGGAGAAGAGACACTTTAGGGGATGGAGTTTGTCCTCTGCTCCTCGTGCTAAAACCACACCTTGGAGAGGGAAGATACTGAGGAAAGGCAACAAACAATTCCATGAGACCCATGGACTTGGTGCTTCTCTTCTATCCTGGAGAAACTTCTTCTAAGGCTATAAGCAGCATCCATTTAAATATTTTTGATGTTTGCAAAGGGACAAAGTCACTGTTAAGTGCCAAACAAGACAATGATTTTGAGTCCTTTTGCTACAAGCTTCCTTCTTCTTCTGTTCAATTTATTTCTCTAATGATTTCCTGCCTGTAACTGCTCAAAACTTTCTCTGATGACTTACACCTGGCTGGAATTTGACCTGTGCTAAGAGCTTCTTCTTGAACCAGGTAAATGAGAAACTCTCTCAGCAAATGAGTGCAAAACCCTGCGTGTGCAGCCTGGCCAGAGGGGTGCCATGAGCCCCTCCCAGACCCAGCATCCTGCCACTAAGTGAGGAGTGCTCCTGTCTCCCTCTTCGGTCAAACTTACCTGGATAAATACTCAAAGTACGAGAACAGCAGTCACTGTCTATACAGATTTTTTTGCATTTACAAAGGTATTTTGGTAACAACTACATTAAAAAGTTTTCCAGCAGTTAGCTGAGGAGACTGAGGTACTCCTGCTCTGATTCACTTTTCAGACCAGTTAAAAAAGGAGTAATGTAATTCCTCTTATCTTTTTGGCACAAGAAGAGTAGTGATTCATTGGGCTGAGCCAATGAAGTCAGTAGTGATCCTAGAAGCCATTTGGTCTATTGATTTTAAATGGGTTTAAAATATCTCTTTCAAAGGGCCTTCTGGATCACTTACTAAGCAGAGCCAAATTGGAGAGGCCTGCCTCTGCTATTACTTGCAGCAATCTTGTAGTGCCAGGCATTTCAAGTCTAACAGTTAAATAACATAATATGTGCCTGAAATAGGTCACTGAACTTTTACAGGATGCCAAATAATTTGCATCTTAAGGATTGCCACATTACTACATTAGTAATTACTGCACTACTCTTGCTTTGGTACATAGTAGTACTCTCCATAAATGCAGAGGAAAGCCAGCTCTCCAAAGTACTCAGCTCAATGAGAATAAAAAGAAAAAATCAATCTGAAGTTTTACTGGGGAGACTTACTGAGTTTCTGAATTTGTGGAAACAATTGCTTAGTAAAATGGGAATAGTATGCTTTTTGATTTTTAACATTCAATTAACACATGGGTAGAGGGATTTCTGTATACTTGTTGATGCTTATTAAATAGATAAGTCTCAATTGTCCTGTATTTCATAAAGGCGTTTCCATTTGTTCTTGACATGGACTTGAAATCAGAATCAAGCTCCATCTAAATATCCTAACTCCTGGAAAGTTTAGGAATATTCAGTTAAACTTTCTGCATTAACAATTTTTGCACATTGGTCTTTTTTTTCTTATAATTTTTGGGAATGACCACAATCTGTAAGAATGGCAATAGTTTAAGGGAACGAGGTCAAAATAATACATGTGCAATCCTATAATCTAAATAAATATGAAAGATTCCAGCAAATGTGCAGGGAAAACATACAGTAACCAGGAATCTGTGGCTTAAATGTTTTGCCATATACAAAGATGTTTTTTGTCTGGACTGAAGATTGAGGTTTCTGATTAATTTTGAGACAATGAAAAAAAATTCTATACTTTAATCATACCAGAAATAATGTTAGATATCTGAAGAATTGTTCTGAATCTAAGTAGTTTCTAGCTTATTCTGCCATTCTCCAGCTCATAAGTGCTCAACAGAAATTCCCAAAATAAGAACATAAAAACTTTGCTTAGAAGAGGTAGGAATAATCACTCACAGCTCACAACTAAGTCCACATTGGTGTGAGCCAAAAAGTCAGACCAAGATATTAGCCTGACTTAAATTTCTTTTTCTTAGAACTTGTCACTAGTGATATCATCTGAATGATGATGAATAAGATTATTTTTTTTTTTTATCTGAGTTCTATCACCTGTGGACAACCCTACCCCTCCAGTGCAGCCTATGTCTGATTTTCTTACCGTGGTATTACCTGGAAGATACCTTGGACCACGGCCCCCAGTTTTGTGACAGAGTTCCTGGGAATTTAATACTTGTGAATTCCTAGACATGAATTGGACAATTAATAAAAACATTAATAAGTGATATCTGAAAAGTACCTTAGTTCAGCCTCTCTTCTTTCATGTCAGGAATAAAATGTTATAGTAAATCTGCAGATTCCATAAGGAAAGTGTAACTTAAATTCCATATGTCATAAAATTCATTTATGTTCTCCAAACATGTTTAGAATGATTTAAGTAGTAACTACAATCTTAAAATACTCAGAGGTTTCACTTGAATTCTAAGATCAATAAAAATTAACCATGTTTGGTGCCACTATAGCCCAGAAGTTTTGAGACATAATGATCATTAAAAAAGGAAGTCAGAAGTTTACTGAAGGAAGTTTATTAAAACTTCTATATCTTAATAACACAATTTGCTTATCAGCTTCTCAGCACACTTTTAATTTTCTAGAACAAAAAAATATTTCAATTGCACAGTTAATTTTGGTTTGGGCACTTTAAATGGCTTGATTAAAACCCAGGCACAAATAGAAATCATTTGCAACTTCAAATACAGAGAGTGAGTGTATCATTAGAGTGTCCTTTAGGCAAAAGAGCCTGACTTACATCAGCATGATGTATAATGCTAAATTATTGGATTTCAGTTCACAGAAAGTATTCCTCACTGCCATGATGGGCCCTGAGACAAACAGGAGCTCAGTATGTGTTTCATTTTTAATTCTCCCTAGTAAGAATGTGAAACAGATAAAATAAAACTCAATTATAACGGGTAGAGCAGGATTTCCTTTTAAATTACCTCTTTACACATTAACTGGAGGAGAAACAAGATAACATGATGACTTCATTTAGAAGTACTTGTTGCTATCCAAACCTTGTCTAATGGCTGCTAATTCTTATGTCACTGTTGTTCCTGGAGTGACACCTGGTCACTGCTATCTGCTTCATGTTGAAAATGCATGTCCTCTGAGAACAGCTTTGGCCTATGTGGGGTTTATATTTGGGATTTTTTTCCTTTTGAAATCTGTATCCAGACATCATTGTATAATTTTCTTTACCCTCAGCTGCTTTTAAATGCACATTCCTGTATCGTCTGCATTGCAGATGATTGCTGTAGATTTTACTGATGGATTGGTTTGCCTTAGTTTCCAGTAAAAATTAAAGAAATGTCACCCACACTCTACAAAATATTTGTCATAACATCTCTGTACACATAAATACAAGACCAACTTTTGTAACAGCAGTAATACCAGAAAACACATCCTTCTTCTTCTTTGTATTTTTGTTGTTGCATCAGTTTTTGTTATCCTTCTTATCCAGTTTCACATGAAACAGTTTCTTAATATGATAAGCCATGCCTAGCATTGAAGAAGTCTGCATTTCAGTTAATCTGCTCTTTAAAATGTTAACGCTTTCAGCCTTTTGATCCGATTGGCGTTAGCAATTTTCTTGTGGGTCTGCTGCAGCTGCTCATATCTTCAATTAGGAAAACCACTGATAACAGCTATAGCAAAGTATCTTTTAAAAACTCAGCCATAATATTCTCAAGGTACAGAATAATATATTCTATATATACTTGTGCTGGAAATCTGCTTTACCTTGAATTACACTCAAAAGAACAGTGTCATTTATTCACAGTCTTCATTTTAGATGCTGTTTATCCTTGAAAGAATGAGTAATGTGGGAAGTATGATGCCTCTCAGCATCATAGCTGATCAGCCTATTTCTTTCCATAAGAGCAGACACATACATTTTAATTTTCCTTCCCAGAAGACCATGCAAAATGCATTTTTTTTTCAGATATGTTTAACTCAGAAGTGACCACAAAAATGTCTACCACACTCAATGTAACTAGTACCTGACCCATGTCAGATATATGGGGCAGAATACACTTTCCAAAATTCAATATATATATATTTTTTTCCCCTCTAAGAGCTACAAAATACCTCTGTGCATGTCCAGCCACCCTACTGTGAGTAAGTGGATATCAGCTCAGGCCCAAGGTCTCAGAATGGACACATATCTTCCTGAGAGGCCTCTGGGATTTGATCTGCAAAGTTTCTCAGACCGTATCAGATGCTGACAGAAGCAAACACCCTGCAGGGCCCATTTGTTATGGCACTATCTACCTTTCACATTGCCATTTCTGTTTGAAGTGGGATTAATTCTTTTTTCAGACTTAAGAGGTAAAATCTCCATCTCCCAACTATAACAGGTATCTATTCCTGAAGGTAAAATGAGGATGGGTGATGATAGTCTTCCCCACTGAAAGAGTCTCACCATGAGAAACCTACTCAAATTTCTCTAGACCACACTGTTAATAACATTAAGTAAATTTATATTTACAGGATTCACTTGAAAGAAGAGATTTTGTCTTGGTTTACGACATGGAAACCACTTGTGTATTTTTAATTAAATATAAGTCACTTCTAGGAATGAAAACTAGACCCAAAACCATCAATAGGTCCATTTGAGTGTCTACTAGTCAAATTATTTTTAAAATAAGAATAACCATTATAATAAACCTTTTCTTTCTGGTCCAGTGAGTTCTGAGAGGTGACACCTCTACTTCATGCGTAATAAGCTCTCTTCTTACACACAAAAAGGAGCTCCTCAAGGCTGGGAAACCCTCACTGTAAAAGTATTTTCAAGTGAGGTGAGAAAAGCTCTGAGGCAAACATCTGAGGTAAAAAAACAAATGGGAATGTTCTCATTATCTCAGTATTTATGGAGGTGTATATATGCAAACCTATGTGGCACCACATTCCAATGTGGACTTATTGAGCTGGGAGGAAGGTAAGAGTTGGTCTCTGGGATCCTGTCAATGTACCAGGACAGTGGCCATGAGCTGAAACTTTCCCCTTCAGCCCTGCTGCCTTCTTTGTGTAGATAAAATATTTGCTGTGTGGTTGATTCCAGAAAAAAAATTGTGAGCAGTTCTTCCCAGGCATGGAACAAAATGACATGGGTGGTCAGTAAGCCCATGTGAGACATATGAAACTAAGAAAAGCGTACCAAGACCTATCAGGTGCCCTTGTCAGCTTTTTCTCACCAGCTCTAGGTGGTTTTGCTTGGCACCATAACTGTTTTGGGTTTGTTCTGATGTAACATTTGACAGGAAATTAGATTTTCTCTGGGAAAAAGATTAACTAATTCTCTTTTGGGAGAAGTTTTAATATTTGACCAGGGTGTTTGCAAGCCCAGATAAAACAGTTTTGACAAAAGAATCCAATGACTCTGTGTAACTGTTAAGTTGCAAAACCTTTTATCTACCTGTCTTAAATTTCTTTGATTGAGAGAGAGAACAGGTTCAATGGCACGCAGTGTCCCTGTGGCACAGTGACATTTTGGGAATCATTGCCAGTTCAGCTGGAAGCTCCTGGCACTTGATTAGCTTGGTTAGCAATTCCACAGCAAGTACAGGAAAAAGGTAAGTCTAAATAAGCTGATTTGTGATCTTCAAGTCAGCCACAAAAGATACCAAGAAGCTCTGAATCTCAGGCACTGTTAGAGTTGAATGAAAATTATCACAAAATCACTTTTTAGGTGCAGGACACAAGTCTGCTCAGTGAGAGTTATTAAAAAACAGCATTTTTTTTTCCTGTTCTTTTTGTGTTTCCTCTCCTTGTTTTCAGTGTATTTGGCATGAAAAACCCCTGTGCAGTCTTAGGAAAATCCCTGCCAGCACCTTGAAGTCTGATCATGTGCCTTCTCTACTAAGGAATCTCCTAGCTTCTCCTGTGTCAGAATTGCTGCCAGTGTGGTCTCTGCTCCTTTGTCCCTCACCTTCAGAGGTTTTTCACATCCATGCACCCTCACTATCTCCCAGGAAAGAGCAATCTCACCTGTCTACAGAGCTTCTCTTGAGGGTGAGAGCTACTCAAAGGTGAGCTGGGGTCTCCCCTTCCTGACCTGACACTGCCATGATACCAGAACAGATTATAAATTATGCCTAGGACAAAACTCCAACAAAAAGTAAAATACTATCCATTGCTCTTGGGTTTAAATAATGATGATACACAAGCTTGAGTTAGGAATCCTTAATTGTCCCCTAGGGTTCAACTTGAACTTTTAAGACGAGCTTAAAAGCAGCTAGTTGTTTATAATAAATAACAATTTACTCTTCTTTTGAGCCTGAGCTGAAGCCATTCCTCATTATATAAATGCTGACATGACCTTTATGTGCAGAGGTTTTACTTTTGGCTGAAGCATGAAGTTAGCACAACTTTCTTCTCTAATGCTCTTCAATTCCTTGTTTCATTCATTAATTCCCTAATGATCAAGTGCTACTCCTTTAAAAGTAAGGAGTCTCTTGGCCAAACACCAATTTGGTGCTTGGAAAATTTTGCCCAGCTCCTCTGGAGTTTCTCTGTGACACAATGGGATTCCTTGCTGCCTCCAGCTGCTGCGTGGTGCTCTCCACTGCAGCTCACAGCAGGCTGCTCTCCAGGGGTGCTGGCAACTCCTCACAGCAATGTAAATTTACAACACGGTGGTGGGAATGTGCCTGGGTGTCTGCAGCAGATACAACTTCTAAAAGGTTGTCTTGAAGTAAGAGAGATCTGATAGAGGCAATAAATCCTACTGCAAATTAGTTTTGCAGAAGAAAAAAAATTGGCTTTAATATGTACAGAAAGTTCCAAGGAAAGGTATTCAGTCCTGGCACAATTACCTTTTGGCTGACCTTTGCTAGATTTTGGAGAATGAATATTGATGAATCTCTGGCACAAAAGTAATTTAATGAGAAGAACTTACTTAACACAGTATTTTAGCCACTGGGAAGCTACTCCCTAGTTACCTAATAAATCTATTTGCTGTATTTTAGAGTAAGAGCACAAAATTACATTTAATGTTAACATTACAGTGTCTTTGTTTCAGATCATGATAAATTGGGAGCTTCAAACTGAAATAGACTTAAGAGAGATTAAAAACATTTCATTCAAACCCAGTATAGATTTGCATTGTTTGTTTATAAATATTGTACCCTGTGATCTTTATCCTTTCTAACATTAGTTTCACTCTCTCAATCAAAAAACCAAAATCCTAGTATCCTGAAATATTTTTCTTCTCAAGGTATAATTAGATTGTTTTGTTGTTTAAGTATGAATTATCATTAATAATTTATGTCATGTTTTCATTACATTTTTTATATTTTAATTACAAGAAGGACTAAGAATTCATAATGTAATTGCAGCTAATGCTGATTTCACTTTGTTACAAAATCAGTGGCAGTGAAGAGCAAGATGTCTTGAAAGAAGCATCAGTAATTCTGATTAAACATCAAGGCTGATCCAAAGCACGTAGACTAAATTAGTGATATCCTACTGACTTCAAGAGGCCTTGAGAAGCCAATCAATAACATCAATCAGAATTGTGAACAAATAGCCAAATCAGTTGCTGAATCAAGAAATAGCATGTAAAATATGCTAAATGTTTACAGAAAAGTCAAACAATGCCAAGGAATTTGGCAGATTAACATTTTGATGAGTTGTGCTCCTGTGCCAAAAAACACTTCCTGGTTGTTTTATTTCGTTGATTTTGGAAAAAAGTCTTTAAAATTGAAATAATTTTGCCTACGAGAAACAATTTTTCCATGGAGAAAGTATAGGATTAAAAAAAAATTTTACAAGAAACATGTTAGAACTCCTGTTAGTTTAAAAACAGTGGATACATTGTAGCACTGCAGATAAAATAATGATTTATACTGACTGTACTGATAACATCCTTTTTCATGGCATTTGCCTGTGTATCCTCATATCCTCTCAGAACAATTTCACGTTCTCAACCTCCATATTACTTTGCAGGATCAAAACTGAATTTATTCTTATCAAGTAGATGGCATTAGAGTATTATAGTTGAAAACAAAAACAAGCTTTTTAATCTACTGTAAAATAACATGTAAGCCACTCATGAATCTATATGGAAAAAAAAAATGTTTTTATCTTAAATTCACGAATACTTTATGGCATGTCAGGTGAAATTTTTTTTAAAATAATGTGTGGATCATACCAGCTACCTTCATCTGCTCAATACTATTATTTTCTTGTTTGAAAAATGTGGTTTCACATGGCTGACATCTGCAGATTGCAGATCTGTGAAGAGTGCAGATCTGTGAAGAGTGCAGATCTATGAGCAGATGAATATTGCAGACTATTCCTCTGTTTTGCTGTGTTTCAGTGTTATGCAAAAAAAATTCCAAGCAGCATAAGCAGCTTCACATCTGCTCTCAGTCTGGAAGAACAGCCTGATGCTCAGGCAGCACAGCACACTGTTCTCTTTAGCCAAACAGCACACTCACAGAAAGCACATATTTTTTGGAAATTTGCGCGAAGTTGAATTTTGTTCTTCAGGAAAGATTAATAAGAGCCTGTATTTTGAAATCATATTTGCCTGATATTTATTTTGTCCCCCTTCTTTTTTGCAGGCTGCTTGTATGATTCCCTGATCTATATTGAATAGTTTTATCATCTTGTTACTCATAATGTTCATACAATTGATATGAAGAGATAATAATACAGCACCCTAAGAAATACAAGTAAGTGTGCATATTCTGAAAGTTTGCCCTGGTGTGGGTTGCCAAGATAATGTTATGTAAATGTTATCACTATCATACTGTGTTGTGTTTATCCCCAAGGAAGGATGATCATCACTCAGAACAGAGCCTTGGAGGGTGTCAATACTGCGTGGGCAAAGTCCAGAATTATCCACCTCAGCCTGCTTCAAGGAGAGACAGAGGACATCAGTACACATAACCTCTGTCTATGGTTGGGAGGTCATTAAACAGACAGCAAGAATTCCCTACCTTTATAGAAAAGAGCACTTTCCACCAGAGTGTCTTAGATTCTTAGAGTCAGGAAATTAGCACAAACATATGTTCTACATGACAGATAAATGAGAGAATAAATAAACCAGTCCATCTCCCTCAGTTTCTAAGAAAGGGTCCAGACTATGAAAATGCTTATCAAGCCATTCCAGCACAGCTAGGAAGTGCTGCAGGAACTGCAATTGCTGTCTCTTTTACCTGAATCCTAGCCTAGCAATTCTCCTAAAACTGGTTTACTAAACTGAGAAAATAACAGAGAAGTTTGCAAGTTGTTGATAAGAGTGACAGTAGGGATCTTGACAATCAAATCACTTTAATTCCAGTCTTCATAAAAAAAAAGAATGGTCTGAGACATGACATTCAGAACAAAAAAATTCTAATTGCAGCATTTTCCAAAGGACTAGTTCAAATTCAGCACAGCTTTTAACTGTGGATACAAAAGCATTTGATACAGGCAAAAAAAATTAAAAAAAGGTTTAAAAATGTTTCTGTGAAAGTGAAATGAAAAGATAATATCCTTCTGGACAAAAATTATAATGTGGAGTAAGAAATACAAGGAAAGGAGAAGTTGAAACCAAGTTTCTAAATCAATTAAATATGAAGGCAGGGTGAGGGAGAAAGCTTCCAACAGACTCAGTTAGTATGATTTCATAGATGGATATAATCCCAAATGCTGTGGTTTATCACCTGATGTTGCTGGACTAAATATAAAAAAAGAAGACCTTTACTTCTTTAGACATGAGAGGAGCATCTTAAAGGAGAGTTGCACTTCTGCTTCAAAATACTCATGACTAGAGGACTTACTTTTCAACACTAAATTTTTTTCCTGTCACTGAAAGTAAAAATAATGCTTCATAATGGGATTTGTTCAACTTCATCACCTTAGTCTAACCATCTGAATGGGTGAGGTGGTGCTGGAAGAAAGCTGCGGTTTGAGCAGCGAAAATGTGTTGCTTGAAAAAATGGATTGGACCCAGATTTATCCCACAGTTTTGGGTTTTCAAAAGAAGTAGTTTGGGCAAGTAACCTTAAGCAGCAAATATCAGAGCATCGTGACAGTGAACAGAAATAGCATGGCTTGGAATAACATCCCCGGTTTAGTTATAGCTAAGCCTAAGACTTTTTATTCATTTTTTGTACTATCAGACTGAAAGAAGGAGAATGTTTTGGAGACTCTCGCTAGTTAAGAATATATTGCAAGCTTTTCAAAAGGTCATATACCATTATGACACCAAAATCATAACTTTTCTAAGCAGATATACTTGGATTTGGCTTCTCTGTGGAGTGGATCCCAATTGAGACTGAGTACTTAGTTTCACATACTTCAACTTAAAGTTGTCTAAAAATTGAAGTGATCAAACAGTCAGTAAGGAGTCAATTTTTTATTCAGGAGTCACAACTCATTACTAATATCATTGTCTCAGAAATTAGTCCTCCTTCTAGAACTGATGCTAACTGCTGAGATCAAGATGGAGAACCAATTCTCCTGGTACATGCACAGCTCCTGCTCCACGGGTCACTGTTCTCTGCACAGTTTAGAACTCACTGACACAGGAATATAAAAACTTCTTTATTACAAACAAAACCACTTGGAATTATGTTCAACAAGGTCACATGATGATAACAGCAGTTTCACAGTGTGCACTTAAGAATAAGGATCTCAGAAACAATATCTCAGAACATGGTATGTGACCTCTGCAACGGCTGAAATGCTTTCTCACATAAATGAGAGGCTTCTTCTGAGGCTCTATCATCTTGTGCAAATATTCATGAGGGAGGAGAATTCATAAGTTGAATATGATGTAATAGGTTACACACACACTTCTTGTAAAGGTAAAACAAGCAGCTGTCAGTTCCTATTAAAAGAATTACACAAAGTAGAAGGTTTGCAATGGAAGGACTGAATAAAGTTACACCCACGCAATGTGGCATCTAGAACTTGCATCAGGCAGGCAGAAGGTGAAGAAGTGATGTTTCTTGAGGGCGAATTTAAATGTGAGCCCCTCACATTTTGTGTAAATGTTCTGACTACTCCCTGAGGGCAATATTCCTGGCCAGTTTTGCAATTGGTGCTTAACTTCTAGTGACTTACTTATATTATTTATTTTTGTTAGCACAATCGCCACTGGAAACAAAATGTTATGTTTGATGTTGAATTAATTGTTCCTTTGATCCACAATGACTATTCTTCAGTCTTCCATTGCTATGAGAAAATATCTAAAAATAAATAAATCTACCACAAAAAGAAAATCTTAAAAAAACCCAACAACAACAACAAAAAATCCCCCTCCAATTCAGGCAATATTTTCAAATTTGGCTCAGCCACCAATCAAAAAATAACTTATTGCACAGTCTTAAGGGAGATCACTTTTCCTATAAGGAACCAGTATGACATAAACTGTCAGTAACTCAGAGAAGCACTGTAAGAACTGCAACAGTAAAAGAGGGGAGCAAGTATGGGAGCAACAGATCCAGCATCCTGCCATGGATCCAAAATCAGTGCCACAACCGACATCCTGGTAGTGTCAACAGGCAGTGGCAGGGTCAGCTTGACCAGCAGCAGCAATGAGCACAGCAAGGAGAGATTAGTGAGCAGGAAACAGAAGAAAATAGTAGCTTAAACTTAAAAAAAGCCACTGGTTTTTTTCCAAAGTAAAGCCAGATGACAGTGAGCTGCTTATTAACATGGCGATGAAGGGGTATATTTGTAAAGTCATCATCTCCCTGAAATGTAGATATCTTAGTACCAGTGAAACAGTATTAATTGTTTTCAAACTGGGAAGCCCAACGTCACCTTCTTTGGTAGTCCAGAATAATTGATGATGATAGAAAACCTCTGGTACCACAATTTTCCTGAACAAGTTGTTAATATTTATGACAGATTTTTTACACCAGTATTGTCCAAAAGTGTCTATCTGCTGTTACAGAGACATCCTGAGCTCTTTGGAAGAGATTGCCAAGGGCAAAGCCACAAATGACTCTGTACAAATTCTACTGCAAACACTGACAGACTCCTACTACTCGTGTTTGTGATTGCCCCAGAAGCATTGCATACCTCCCTGTCGTATAGACAAGTATCTCCAGGAATCCATAAGGGCTTACAGATCTCTAAGGAATCTCCTAAGGATCTGTGGGAATCAGGCTGATTTAAATTTTCTCCCAATATTTTTTTTGCTAGAGAAAAATAACTTGCTACAAAAAAATAGTACAAGATTTGGCCCTAAAATCTCTCAGTAGCCAAACAATATTCAAACTGATTTCACAATTTAAGAAATCATATCAAGAAGGACTATTTTCTCTCTCCTTCCCCCTGTTTTCCTCTCCCTCTTTCATTGGAAGCTTCAGAAAAATAGGAGTTTTAATAAAATACGTTGGACTGCATGAAATATTGCTGCACTTGGGATTACTTTGTGCCCTTAATAACATAGTTCATGAAGGTAAAGATTCATCCTAGAGATAAGAGCAATTTAAATACAATTCCATGTTCAATATTATTAGTTCAGCATTTTAGTAAATGTTACGATTCCCATAATGAGTCCTAACACTGAACTATTTTTATTCCCTGCATAATCTAATTTCATTAACTTATCTGGAAAATGCAGGAAATACATTATGCTATTGTTATTGAACATGAAAATACATTCAGCAATGTGCAGAGGGAAACTTGTTTGTATATATTTCTGGGGCAAAATGAAGGGTAGGTGGAGAATGAATATAATGAAAGACCTGATACAACGCTTGGACTGCTGATTCCTTTAATGGAAATTTTTTTAATAGAGGAGCACAAACATGTATTTCTAAAAGCTGGATGAACAAATAGGAATAGCTCTGGGCAGATCTAATCTGCATGGCTTGCACTTACAGTATGCATTAAAGAAATCAAGCTGACATTGACCTTGGCAGCACTTACAAAGGAAGAATTTTCACAAGGATGAACATGTCGTGCGCTGTGTCTTCAGTTTTGTGAACTGTCTTGAAATTTTTTTCAAATGTTCATTTCTCACGGCTTCAATCTTTGCATCCTATAATTATTTCCAAGCAATAACATACTAAATCTATGGGATAAAAGAAGAGTAGTATAGTGTGGCATGCAAGCATAATTCAAGATTTCATCATCTTTGAAAAAAAATCCTCTTCTTAAAAATGTCAATAGAAATCCTCTTCTGAAAATATGTCAAAAAATACTTTTCTACAGCTTTCCCTTTTTGAAAAAGTTTTTTTTTTTAACTTATATATTGATAATGACAGGGATTTTTAAAAACAAAGAATAAAATATACATGTAAAACAGAAACATGCACGCATAAAAGGAATTAAGCACAGAAATATTCACAAACACTTTACAGGAAGCAAAAGCAGGGTTATGTTTTATCTCTCACAGCACTCTCCTTATGAATTTGGCTCCAAAATCAATGTCTTGTTCTCGTTCCCTTGGCCATCACACTTCACAGGTCCCTGGGAAATGAAGATTTCTGACACTACTGTTTTTCATAAACATGCCTGCCCACCATCTCAAAGCTGGGGGGGCAAAGCACCCCCCGTGATAGCACAGGTTTACAGAAATGTAGTGAGGGAAGAACAGTGAGATCATTCCACATCCCTCCTTGGCCAAAGAACTTCTGTCACAATGAAAATATTGGACAAGACCAGTAGTTTGTGACAGCTGCTCAGTTTTCGTGCACGTCTGTGGCACAAGCAAGGTTAGTTCACAACTCTGGCAAGCACAAGCAGATAAGTTTTGCTGGAATTAGGCTGAGTGTGGGAAAGTCTAACTATTTGCTTTCTACCATAGTGGAAGAACCTCAGAAAATTCCAGCAGAAAAAAAGTTGAGAGGGAAGAAAGTGAGGCACAAAGAAAAACAGGTTGATATGTAGGATAAAGCACACAAAAAGCTGGACAAAATGCCACAAAAACATTATTCATTTTCTCAAGGAAATGTTTTTTTCCAAAATGTGTGAGACTGTTTGGAATGGATGAGAAGAATTAAACTCAAATCCATCTCCAGACTATCTATAGGACACTGCCTTTGCCATGGACAGTTCCCTGCCTGTTGCATACCTGTAATCCATCTCTTCACTCATGACTCCCTCAACATCCTCCTCCAAATAAGCAGAAATATTTTAAAATTGAAAGATTTCTTTATCTTCCATGTAAAACCAAACCAAATATTTAAAACCCCTTTTTTCTTTTTTTTTCATTTTGCTTCCTTCAAATACCATAACAAGAAATAACATTCTTGTTACAGACAAAGTACATTTACAGACTGAAAAAAAATTAATTGCAAAACCCCTGGGACAGAAATTAAATCTTTGTTGCAAGATTGTGCAGTAAACAGTGAGTTGTGAGCAGAGATCCTGGATGCTGCTTGAATACAGACCTAAGAAAACTGAATTTCAATGCTAGAGAGCACTCTAAACAGCCAACCCTTTCACTGTTAGGTCCAAGTAAGAGATAAAAAATTTTTCTATTCTTGCGGTCTGTTGAGAGCACTGACTGTGGCACAAGCTTCCCCTAAGTCTCCCCACTGATCAGTGAAGGAAGACAGTTTATTTAAGCTTTGACAGAAATTGCTTTAACAGCAGATAATTCTATACATCTTTCTTAGTACATACAACGAATATAATTTATATTGAAATTTCACTATGGCTTCTGGCTAAATATATTTTCATAATTGAAGGTGCCTTGTGGTGGGAAAATTTTAAATAATGGAGGACACACTTCTATGGCAACATTGACTCAGATTAAATACCAAATGGTAGCATAGACTTTATAAAATAATCACCTCTTTACTTTTATTACCATATCAGACCATGATAAACGAATTCCTCTCATTAAATTAAACATAACTTGTTAAATTGATGCAGTTCATAAAAACAACTATCTACCTTTCTTCTACCACACTGTCAATGGAAAAATGTTGAAACCAGTGCCCTCATTTACATTTTCACACAAACCATTATTAACAGAAATAATTTTGAAGTAAATTAACTTTTCATTTTCCCAAATATTTTAAAAATGTACTTCTAATTTACCTGATATTCTGTTTAGAAATGTTCTACATCTGGCTCAACAGGAACACAGCAGGTAAGGGGACCTCAGTGTCTTGGCTAGGGAAAAACTGCAGGCACGTTCTTTAGTGATGGATGGTAATGATGGGGTGTTGATGACAGAAGCAGAAATTAAAATCCAAACTGAATGTGAATTGTAAGACCAAAAGCAGAACTCCTCCCTAAGCACATGAAACTTCTTGGTAAAATGTATTCACAAAATACCTTGGCACCGTCTTCCTTAAAGCAGAAACTTTTAATAGATACAGTCATTAGAACCCTTTCTCCAAAGCCTTCCCTGAAATTTGTGATCTATTTTGGTTTGGCAACTGTCTTCCAACAGTAGAAGAAGTAACAGGACTCGAGAGAGAAAACAGCTATACTTCTATATACAGGTGTTGTTATTAAACTGGATTTTCATAATCTTGCATATATTCACTCATTAATTGCCCACATTTATTCAAAATACACTGAGAAGAGAAATTTTAGCTTTCCATCTAGTCATTTGAAAGACAGAAGAAAAAAATACATTCAATCACTATTTATTAAAAAATCACATGTATTGGTAGATATAATGGAATTCAAGGTTTTCAGTAGGCTATAATTGAATCCTTTTGTATTAAACAAGCCCAAGCTACATCTATTGTTCTAGCAGCTGATATAAAATGATGCAGAAATTATATTTAAGCTTTCCTGCATAATCATTAAAGTATAATGACACTTAACATCTGCATTTCTGTTACAGACAGATTAGCAAGCTTAGCTAACTGAAAAAAACATCACCAGATATGGTATCTGCAATGGAAAAATTCAAAATCTATACATATTGCTTCAATCAGATATGAAAAGACATATGGCTGGATCTTGGCTTGGCATTTTCCCATGCAACTCCCAAAGTCCATGGAATGGCGCCAGCTTCCATCGCTGCTCTGCACAGCTGAGTGCCCTTGTGCTGCTCCCCAGCAGAACGAGGTACCTGACCTATTCCAGCTGAGGGTGTCTGGGGAGGCTGAAGCTGGCAGAAGGCCAGGCAGCATTCCCAGTGCCAACCCTTCCTCTGTTATTTAAGAGGAGGGTGTGTTGTTAGCAGCTCTCTCCAGCTGAATGAGCAGTCAGACATAAAGTTTACATAATATCTCAGCTGGACTATTCTACTTCCCTGCATGGTGCAATTTTTGTTGTTTTGTTTGACTTATTGTCTGGGTTTTTTTGTGTTTGGGTATTTTCCAGTATCTTTTCCAGGATATCTGGGGACATCCTTGCACAAACTGCACCATTAAACACAAGGAAGTTTGCTACTGAGTATAAATTCAGTGAATTAAGACTTTATCTCTTGTCTTGAAGAAGAAGCCTGTGAACCTCTTTTCTGCAGACAAGAACATTGTAGTATTTTCTTATATAAGCATCAGGTAAAGAGACACATTTTAAAAACAGGTGAGTTCATTGATTTAAAAATAGGCAAAAATATTCTTTAGTGGAAGGATGATTTGCTTTATAAATAAGGCTGAGGTCATTTTATGGAATCTTTCCATTACATTAATTTCTGCAGATTTTAGACTAATCTGAGTTTGTAGTCATCCCAAAGTTTACTATAAGGCAGAATAAATTTGCCTAAGTATTTCAAGGAACAGCTTATCCTTCATTTTCAGAATTACCTATATGAATGTTCATTACAAGTACACTTTGGTGGGGTCACATCATCTCCATACATGACTTTGTATTGATGTGACTGATTTCAGAATGACAAAAGCTATTTTCTTGGGTCTGCTGCACACTATGAACTAGGAATCAAAATTATGAAGCCTCTACACTCAGCATTTAAGATCTTGACCCCTGGACATTACAAACTTAGAAAAGGCTCAGTCTGTGGTGTGGAAGCTGCTGGTAGTCACACATGCTCTGGTTGCCATCCTTGCTCTGATCTGTGAAGTTCTGTGGTTAGTGGCTCTTCAAAGTGACTGAGACCTGGTGTTGCCATGCTCTGAACAGTGGGAGCACAGATGTGTTAGGACAGAAATTATATACTTATTTCCAAGCCATGGCCACCAGAGCTGCTCCACAATTGTTAAAAATGTAATGTTTTAGTTATATTCCCCATGACATTAATGATCACAGACCAATGACACAAGAGGATATAGGAAAATGACTCTGTGGGGTAGAGAAATCTCTCTGTGGGAAATGACACAGAGAGAAGGTTTCCCAAAGAATTAATAGAATGGGTTGTAAATACAGAAGTATCACTCCCAAACTGTAAGAAATCCTCCTACTAAGCATCAACCTTTACAAATATGACCTAAAGAATCTATTGATAAGACATCATGCCTGACAGCCAGCTCATATTTGGCAGCACTCTAGAACTGTTTGCCCAGCTGTGAGGACAAAACTCCAGGGGGACATTCCAATGCCTATACACCAGCTCTCCCTGCTCTGTGCCAGTACACAATAAACAACACTTAGCTAAAGGATTGTGATCAGCTTCTTCTTGCTGGGATCCGGAGAAACTTGTTGATACCTCTTGTAAAGCACTCAGAAACCAGAATTCCTCTACTGATCCTCAGCCTGGGTTTAGAGGTTGCTACCATCATAGGCCCTCAAACTGCTCCAGTGTCACCCTGTGATGCCAAAGTAACCTGAGACAGAGATGTCTGCTGCTGATGGTGAAGGTGCAACAGAGTCATCCATCCATCCATCCATCCATCCATCCATCCATCCATCCATCCATTCCTCTCCAGCTGCTGCCTCATTTGCATACTCCCGAGGGAGTTGTCTAATGGCCCTGCTCTTCTAGGAGCTGCTTCTGAACATGCGTCCTAGTTTTCCATTTGTTTAGCCCTTTTAAACTCTTCCATAAATTAGGTATACTGATGAAGGATAATGTCTTATCCAGAACTATGCTTTTCATTAGCATGGGCAATTTTACATTTGCATCATCAAATTTTTAGTGGGAAAGTTAACAACTTTTGTTGTTTAAATTACATTAATATTTAAATTAAAATTTAAACTAGGTGCACACCATTTACTGTATCTTTTGGATGATCTGTGGCCAACAGATCAGTTTAGAAACTCTTTAGAACCAGCCATTCCTAGAAACAAATTTTCATCTAAGATTCTTATTATTTCATACAAAAGGAACTATGAACCAAATTATAACTCTTTTTCTAGATTTTATTGTTTCATTGATTTCTCTCAATATGTGGATGGAATTTGTTTTTCTTATTTAGATCCTTACAAACATACTGATATGCTTGCTATTATGTATGATATATTCTGAATGTTGATGCTAAAGAAATTAAACTGTGAAGTTATTTAGTCTTTGCACTGTCGCTAGAAATTCCACAAAATAATTTATCTGCAGATAAATTCCTTATCAATTCAGCTTGCTCAATTTCCTTGTGTCAGCTGCAACCATGTATTATTATTTTTATAGAGGTTTATCATCATTCCATCACTGTTCTGTAACAGTTTTTATACCGGAATACTCTCTTATCCACTACAGGGTGAAATTTGCTCTGTCTAAAAAACTCTCAGCAATCACAGAGGGTTTAAAGCTTTCTTCTGAATATCTGTTATTAGATTACTCTTGTCCTGATACTTCAGGAATTTTTTTTCAGGCTTCACTCAGGTTTGTTTCTTGCTGCGCTTCTATTCAGTTGAAATTGTTCTTATTCTTTATAACAAAAATATCAATATAATAACAGTTAGCAGATGTCCCTAATGAAGATCTTCATGCTTCAGAGCAACCCAAGTGTCCCATTTCTCAATATATATAATCTCCAGCATTTATGCACTGTTATTTTGCCTCTGTGTTGTATGCAATGGAATCAGTACCCTCAGAATGAGACAACCTGTCTGTAGCATTTATAGCTTTATTCCTTTCCAGCTCTTTGTCTAACAGGACAAGTACACGGAACTGAAAGTACCTCAGAGGAAACAACCTCTGAAGCCTAAAACATAATCTTCCTTTTAGCAGTCTAAATTTAACTTCCTGAAATTCTCTTCTACTTCACCCTAAACATTTATAACAAATCTCCTTAAAAATACTTACTGAGTTTTTAAAACTACATAAACACACAGAGGATTCTAAGGATGTCTGGATGTGACAGAAAATTTCAACTGTATATTTTAATAGATGAAAAATACATGACAGATTTTATTAATATTACATAAACTTTAAAAGGAATTCACCCTTCCATTAAAACTTCTACTAGTAAACATTCATTATAAATCCCTTTGCTATCAAGTACTCACAGGAGTATTCCTAAATAAATCACTAGCAAATACTGCAATATTAATATCTAAAAAACCCCTAAACCACACAGATCAAAGTACCAAAAAAATTTTTTTAAAAAAATTCTAACATTAAAACATGTCAACAGTTTTGAAGCAGTGATCCCAGATGTGAAGGCTGGTAAAAGAATTCAGGAAGTCATTTCAGATAAGGATGAAGCTTCTTTGGCCGAGCTTTTCTTGACAGCCCAATCCTGATGGGGCCCTTGCATGTTTTAAGAGGCTGTACTCTTATGATGTCACGAGACTGAAAGTATCCTATATTTAAAAGAAAGGAAAAAAAATGAAAGTAGACCAAGAATTTTGTATGATGTAGACAAGAATTACATCCTGACAAGCTGGATAAAGTAGACCAGTATTGATTAAACAATCTTTTACTATATCCTATCCCACCTCCATTCTGCTGCAGAACTTCTAAATGGATCCTTCTGGGCTGGAAAGGATCATGGCTCATGGCTTTGCTCAAGGCTGGGTCATGTGCAGATTCTTTCTGATTAGAATAATCCTCAACCCAGCACTACATAACTTTCCTAACTGGCAAGGGCATATTATTTGATGTAAGTTAACATTTCAGGACAGAGCAGACTTGCTGAAGTGGATACACTTTAATACTCACAATTAGTCTCATGTCTTGCCCTGTGCCACTCATTTTACAAAAAGCGGGATAGGAGGATGTCTGTTTTCTGTTCCACATTCTGTGAGGTAAGGTATGCACCATTTAGTGATTTCAAGCAGTGATTAGTGTACTATCAGTCATCCTTTAGAAGTTTTTGTGTTTTGCATAAAATAATACTCCCTGGGGCAGGATAGAAGACCATGACCTTGTTAACTAGAGATTAGGACAATGATTCATCTGGAAGAAGAAGGGGTCAAGTTCCTCAAGATCTTTTCCAGTTCTGTTCTGCATTATTCTTTAAAATGATGAAGCACTGAGCAGTTAGCCAGAATATCAAATAGTGTGTGTATAAGAGCCTCAGGTATTCAGCTGGTATCCTAATAATGGGGGAGAAAAATTTCTCTAAGCCTTTTACAAGAATTTTAAATGGTGGGATGAGAAAAAAAAAATCACAAAGTTCCATTTTAAGTCAATGTTGAGACAGCAGAGCTGCTATGTCTTTTCTAAGACTCATAAGATCCAGCTAGAAGAGGAAAGGCAGGCACTGAAAGTCAGTCAAGTGTTGTGGGTTTATATGTAGCCAGGAAAGCATGGTTGTTAGTCATGGTAAATTGTAAAGCTACTGGAGTATAAATCTTCTTGTCCCACCTAGGCATCTTCTTCCCAAAGCAGTCACAGGTTCTGTGACAATATGTGATGGCTCAGAATCCTACTGAAAAATAGAGGGAGACAGTCACATATCAGCATAACTTGTGACAGTAACTCCTATCAGTACAGTAAGTACAGTATTTCCCCTGACAAAACCTGGTTTCAGAATAACCTCCAAGGCAACTTCCAGTGTAAATGGGAGAGAACCATCTCTGTCAATGTACTTCCTCAAGGAAAGACAATATTCAACAGTTTCCTCTTTGCTATCAACTGAGGAGGATAATGAGGGGAGCATTCAATTTTTTCAGCTTCTTCTACTGGAAGAGTATTAGATTCCTGTTGATTCTGACAAAACACTAGAAATAAGGTATAAAATGCCCTAGAAATATGCCATTGCTCTAACAACCCGCACAATTCCTCAGCAATCATGGAGAGAAAAATGAGACACTCGTTGCTAAGGTCTCCTCCCAAACACTTCTGGAGAAACTCAGATGGGAATTTAGAGAACATTAGAAAGCAATGTAAAGAAAGTAGATATAATGGCAATGAATAAAACATCTGATTTCCTTTGCCCTTGACCCTGCAGCCCAAAATAGCAGGGAAAGAAGATTGAAAGCATCAATCTCATCTGAACAAGACTTCCAAGAAGATGTTGATATCAACAACCTTGGTATATTACAACCTTGGTGTATACAGCATTCTGAAATCTGAATTTCCCTAAGCAATAGCAATACCTACTATGTAAGTCAGAAACTAGAATCCACATCACAAAAATTATAAAATATTAGAGAGTAGTGACAAAGAGCAAAGAAGTAGAGCAGAATTTTCTGCAACATTTTGCATTGGGTATATGAAACATCTTCACAAGATGACATAACTCCAACAAAATATAGGTGAAAAAAACACCAGAGGTCATCTGTAACTGTTCAAGTATTTCAGTCTCTTTATTTCCCACAATGGCCTGAATGAAGGAAACAGTTTCTGAATTCTGAAGCCAGAAAATTGTGCAACAGTTTTAAGAGATGTAGTGGAGAATAAAAGTCAAAATAGCACTACATGATTTCATGAAGTAAAACAGAAGTTTATCTATAGCCTTTTCTTGACAGAGTTTTAGTATTTCATTTCAGAATAAACCAAATGCTTTGTTTTACTGTTTCCATATGTTGAAAAAACTGCAAAAACATGCTTTTTGAAATCCTAAGAAATCACTTCACAATATCCTTCTGAATTTCTTTCCACAATGTGTACAGAACTGCAAATCTTCAAAAAAAAGTATAACGAATCATGTTCTCCCTGTAGTATATCTTGGCTATATCACAATGATTGAAGGCCCAAAGATGTTTGTTCCAAATGGCTCCAAAATAAGCAACAAAGGAAACCCTGTGTTGGTAAAGTTCTTTTCTTTTCTCCAAAGAACAAAAATGCTCATCAGCGTGGCTTCTTCTGTGAACCAAGCTGAAGATGGGACACTTTTCTAGTAACCTATAATTAAACCAAATGTGATTTCTATAGAGATAGAAATAAAAAGGGAAGAAAACAAATACAAATGTTTGAGAAATAAGTCTAATAGCACTGGGATTTGCGGTATAAATTGGAGAATAATGTAACTATTACCTCTTTCTTTCTGTAAATTATAGCTCTGTTCCTTAAAAAGTGTGCTGGGTAAAAAAGCTGGATCCCATGTGTATGGATTTCTATAGGCTGCACCTGAATAGTGTTAAAACAAAACAACAAAAAAATACATTTCACTTTTTAATTTGATTACTATATACAAGTATCTAAGTTTGTTTCATCTAGTCATTAATTTGTGGTTCTTGTTGATGTGATTAAAATGTGTTTGTGCACACTACAGGTAACATTAATGAAGCTACAAAGTCTCATTCTCAGAGGCTTGGAAAAAGCTGTTTCTACACCTCATGAAGTTCTCCTTTTCATAAATGTGAAAATGCAGTTTTTAATCCTCCAGTGACATATCAGTTGCTCCACTTGGATCTTCTTATTCCAGGCTTAGGCAGAAAAGTATCACTTGCTCAGCCATTTTCCCAGTATCTGTTAGGTTTTCATGCTCTGCAAGGCATTCAGGTGTAACTTGCAGCACATTATACTGTTAAAGCTCTACTGAACAGAATTCCTTCTGGATTTTTTTCAACACTTTAACAATTTCTTCCCAGACACTCCTTACTTTCATAATCCCCCTGAAATGTTCGCTTTATAAATTTAGAGCCAAATCACTGAGAATCACCTTAGCTCTGATGACAGTTTTGAGATGGCTGCATTTTTATCAGATAGTTTTCCAAATGTGACCAAAGCATAAACCTCACCACTTTTGTTTGCAGCTGTGAGAACTCATCACTTCTGCAAACTGAATTTCAGGTCCAAAATCTGAAAGAGTTTTTGTTTGAATAATTTACTTATCACTTTTAAGTTATTTATACAAGAAGGTAGAGCATTAAACTGGTCTTCTTCTTGGTGTCCTTCTTGTACTCATTAAATACCTCTTGATTATGCAGCAAATGGGGTAGGAGTTTTAGAGTTTATGAATCAGATTTCCCCATGTCCTGTTTGTAATGGGGATTGANTGGACAGGGCTGTGAGCAATCTGATCTACTTGAGAATCACACTGTTCATTGCCAGGAGTTGAACTTGGTGACCTATAAATATTCCTTCCCACCCAAACTATTCCATGAGTGAGTCCATTACATCAAGTCCATTACAGGAAACAGTTGCCGCCTTTGTAAACATTGTATCATGTTTTAATTGCGACTTTTTCTCTCTTTGGACGTGCACCTCATGGTGGGTTTGACTCTTTTAGGGAATTTAGGGCTCATTGTGATGAAATCAGACAAAATGAATAATCTGATATTAATTAATAATCTGATCTGCGTTAATACAGATTTGAGTGAGCCTGGAGCTGACCAGCTGAATTCTGACCTACACCTGCTACAGCACAATGTGCAGGTAGCTGCAGTAATGTGGGATTTTTTGGTTTTGGCTATTCATAGTCAAGTACATTTGTCCACCAAACATTGAATTCCATGAAAACATGGAATTATTTCAGTGGAGAAATACACCTTTAAAGCAAGTCAAATATTGCATAAATTTTAAATTTTCTTGATTACATAAGACAGTAATTCCATGTGCTTACCTTCTGCAGGAGAGTGAAGCAATTCTTCACTTGACATTCTTGAAATAGAATATTCCTTAGATACTTTCTGATCTTCACTTTCATTTAATGTCTTTTCATGTAATGAACTTTCAGTAACGTCAGCTATGTGTTTTCCTTTTGAGGTACCACAGATTGGAGAAGAAATGCATATTTGCCTTTGAGAAACGCTTGTCATGTTTTCATCTATTCCCTCAGCATTATTTAATTCCCAGTAACTGTTGGGCAAGTTTGTTTCCAAACTAGATAAATTGTTTACATTTTCTTTGCTAATTTCATGAAACATACGTAGCTCTTCTAGTACTAAATCAAATTTTCTCTTCAGTTCAAATTCATCTGTGATTTTATTTTCTAAGGGTAAATACTTATCTTTTACATCTTCAAGACATCCATTGTTCATTATGGATAAAGACATTTTTAATTCCTCTTCTGCAGCAATGAATGTTTTAGATTTATCTTCTGAATATGACATAATCAAGTAATTCATTACAGTCTCACATTGACTTTCATTAGTTACATGCATTTGTTCATAATTTCTCTCTTCCTGTTCTTTTACATATTCAAGATGTTTCAAAGTGGCTGGCTCTGAACTGCCTGTTTTATTCATCTGTTCATGCCCTTGTAAAGAGAATGGTGCTGTTTCTTTAGCCTGCAATTGCAAGTATGTATCTGTCATGACAGGATTTCCCGTGGATAGATACTGTACCATGGCAGGAATGGTTTCACTTGTCTTTTGTTTGTCTGCACTTGAGGAATTTCTGCAGTGCCCATCTTCACTTATTTCTCTGTTGACAAAAGAGCTGCTATCTAATGGCAAAGTGACAGACTGATAAATATTTGAGGAACTAGAAAATAAATTTTCAGAAAATAAATAAGTATTTTGGTTGTCTACTTTTTTAGTTGCTAGATGTGGGCTACAAGTATCTAAGTCTTTGCAATTCTCATGTTTATTTATTTGTCCATCTAGCAACCGGAGAGAATTATATTCTTCTGTGATTGCTTTTGGCTGCTCAGATAGAATAAAGACATCATTTGATTTAACAGGCAAACACTGAATGTCTTTTGAACCAGTGACTGCACTTTCTTCACACAACTTTTTCTGGATAGAAGTGTCTTGCTTTACAACTGGGATTTGGTCAAAGTCTTCAGAATCAGTAGCTAGGGGAATTTTTTCATAAGTGTCAAAAACAGAAAAAGATTTTTTAGAAAGAAAATCATGACAATTCATTCGCAACTCTTTTGAATTAACATATTTATTTTCATCAGCATTTATGAATGAGTTATCCAAATATTTTTTCATGGTGTATGTTACTTCATTAGTGACTCCATTTGTTGAAGTTATGCAATTTCCATATCCAGTTGTTTTCTGTTTCTTATTTTCATATAAAACAAAAGGGAGAGCTTGAAATAATTCTACATGAGAAGAACTATTAAGCCTTATGCTTGGTTTGTTTTTCTCCTGCTTTAGAGTATTTACTGATATTTCCTGAATTGTACTTTTCTTATGTACCTTTTCAAATTTCAGTTGCGAATGAGCAGGAAAGTAACTCTGATGTCTATCACTGGCTCCTACCAGATATTGTGCTTTTGTGATATTGCAGAAATAGATCTTGTGTAGTAAAGAACTATCATAAGAGCCCTGCATCAAGATCAGGTATTTAGCAGGTAAAATTTGTTTTTTCATACTGTTTTTGTGACTGACTGACCTCAAATCAGTGCTAAATCCTTCACTCACTCTGTACATGAGGTGCTGTTTCCTGACATGTCTTCCCTTACATAATCTGCTTTTTTGGTTATGAAAGAAGGCTCCTCTTTGTAGCAAAGTGTTCTCTTCTTCACCCAAAGCTCTGGAAAAGCATCTTCTCTGGCATCCATTATGCAACTCAAAATCAATGTTTTCCACAAACTTAGAACTTAAAAATCCTGGATAAGTTTTATTTTCTTTAAGAAATCCTGTGGTTTGCCTCAAAGTATCATCTGTGCATGAGTTCAACTGATTTGGCTTTCTGCCACATAAAGACTGTTTCTCTCCTCGCATAGATTTTACCTCAGTTGTTAATAAAGTGTTTGTGCTACTGTAAAAGAAAGCAAGTATTACCTTTAGTACCTCCACCTTCAGATGCTTTGAAGCAACAGCCAGCAAACACATGAATATTTTATCATTGTGGTTCCTATTTATAGTGCTCTTTACCAACTCTTGAGCATCACACTGTTCTTTTAATGTGTCACGGCAATGAGACCAAGGTGTAACACTCTCATCCTGACACGTGGGCATAGCTTCAAGGAAAGATTCAGACCACATCCTGACCCATCCAAACAACATGTTTTGAAATGAAAACTTTAGTTTGAGTATTTCCATCCCCCTAAATACATTGCAACTTGCTCTCTTATCTGGAAAATCCTGCACAATAATGCAAGGACACTTTCTTTTAAATGTAATATTTTTTGTAACATAACTTTGGAAATCAAGTATTTCCTTTGTGGAGAGTTTTGATTCTGCTTCATAGAAACGAATGTGTCTGTTGGAATCATGCACACCATAGTGTAGGTTTAACTTATTTTTCTCTAATGCTTCTGTTGTTACTGGAATACTCATCTGCATATGAAACATTCCCGCATTCTCATTAGCACTCTTCCTCTCCCTTCTCTGCAGAAGATCATTAGAGCAGACACATTTCTCATTCTGAACATTTTTAGCACTAATATAAATATGAATCTTTGACTTCTGGTCATCATCACCCTCTGAATTCTCCATTATTTTATCTTTGAAGTAATTTTCAGCTAATATTTTATTACATTCAGTGTCAGTGCTGTTGCATCTGAAACAAGTTCCAGATACTTCTCCTTCTGCCAAAGCACTGTGCTCCTGTTTGTTAATTGGTAGGCAATTCTTTGCTTTAAATTCAGAACAAACAGTTGAAGCTCTTACACTGCTTTTATCATTTTGCATTTTTTGTTTCCCTATCTCAGACATTTTTTGAACATCATGTACCTGTTTAGATTGCATTAAAGATGGTTCACCTTCAAGATTCTTCCAATCTGTCTCCCTAAATTTAGTTGATGACTGTTTATTATTCATTTTATTTGAAATCCTAGGAAATTGAAAAGTAGGGATTTCCAGTGGTTGTATACTCTTTAAAGGTTTCAATGTTTTAATTATATACAATGAATTATTTTTTTCTTTATTATCTTTTTTTGCAGTAGTATTGTTATTACAACTGGAATAATTTTTATCTTCTGCAGAATGTACATTTTTCAGGAATTTACTTTTTTTATTTTCTATGCATGAGAATGCAGAACTTGTTCCTCTCAAAAGTGGAATTTGAAAAAGTTGGTATCGCTGCCACTTTTTATTGGAGACAGACTTTTCACTTAACAATTCAGTCTGAAACGTGTTTAAGGATGTAACTGAAGAATTTTGTTCAAGCTCATTGTCCTCATTTCTTTTGTTATTTTGTTCTATACTGTTGTTCTGCTGCACTTGGGGTGGGTTTAGTGCTGGTAGATTTTGACATGTGTCAGCAGTGCTCAACACATTCAGCAGCTCTGTTTCAAGAGGCTGTCCACGTACATTCAGGGGAATGTCATCTTCTATAGGACTTTGGTCTTCATTTTCATGACTCCATTGTTTGGTGGATGGTTCATTTTCTGGTACTCTAAATGCTAATCCTTCATTACTACAAGTTTTAGAACTGAAAAACTCTCTTGTACAAGTTTTTCTTGCTGTATCACAACTCTGTTTTTCTAATGCCCAGTTGTTTTGTCTTTCTGACAAATAGAGGAGTTCGTGTTGTGATGTTTGGTACTTGGTCTCACAGTGTATGCTTTGTTCTAGCTTTTGCTGCTCCTTTTTCTCTCTGATTTTTTGATCACTTTCTACTTTAGTTCGCTTTGCATACTGGTAACATTCAGTTTCATCTGGTGATGCAGATAAAAATCTTTTGGAATATGCACTTTTCATGCTCACAAAAATAAGTACTATATTTGCTGAGACAGTCCTGAAGGTTAAAGAAATATTAAAGTTTTAGGCATAAATGGTATCTTAATGATTTCCAAACTGTGTAAGAAAAAAAATCAGTAATTCTATCATCTATACATTGCCACATATATATTTGCTCTATATACATTACAGACCTGAGATAAAGGCAGAATCACTGAACAACTTTTAAAGCTAACATCTAGAACTTAAGAAAACAATGGTTCACTAAAATTGCAGATTTTTGTAAAAATAAAATTGATATTTTGATCTGTTGACAAGCAGATTAATTACATTTTCTAATGTATTTGTTACACAGTATTTTGCCAAAAAAACCTGAATACAAGTATCAAGGAAGTTACAACCAATGACAAACTCCTCTAAATCTGAGAGTGGATCCTTTCAAACTCTTAAAATCTTAATTGCTAAAAGAAATTGCCACTCTTGTCTTCACTGTGTGCCAAGTTGTAAAGTGCAACTGTAGGAAAGTTTATCAAAAGCTCACAGGTATGCCAAAACATTGTATCAGGTTTTATCCTCACATACAAAGAGGCACTGCTGTTGCAGGCACAAATCTGGGTTGTTAAAAATGTCCTGGTGCTGGTGATGCTTACTGCATGTTTCTTCAAGTTAAATGCACTAATCAGCTTCATTTTAAAAGTGATCTGCCTTGTGTGAAAAACATATTTTGAATTAAATTCTATATAGTGATTGAGAGGATTTACCACACATGTAACAGCCTGGCTCAGCAATGTCTCTGAACAACCCAGTCACAGCACAGAGCTGACATCTCAGAGACAACAGGAACATGTTCAAACCTTTCATTAACTAATTAAGATAATTAATTTTCTTAACCAGGACTTCGTGATTCAGTAATCACATACTGTTCCTAACTTGACAGGTTTACTTTTTTAATGGCACAGGAAAATCCACTTCGGCAAGGAGCACTCCAGTGACTGAGGGATATACCTGTAGAATGAATCCTCACGTTGGGGCTTGTCCGCCTCCCTGAAGGCTGCTCTGACCCTCCCTGAGGGGTTCCCCCCTCGCTGCAGGTGACAGGACGCCCTTGCCCTGTCGCCGAGGTGGTTTCCCTCTTGGCAGACACCCTCCCTCCTCCCTCCTCCGGGAATTACGTGCGAGGCAGCCCTCTCGGTTTGTATAACCTCTTGCAAGCGTTTCCTTTTAAGCCTTCCTCAGTGATTGTTTATCCGCGAGCCCCGGTCTCGCCCTGTGGCACTCGCCGGCGGAGCATCCCTCAGGGGCGAGAGGTTCCCTCGCAGCCAAGCTGCCTCCCTCGCCTCTTCCGCCCTCTCCGGGAGTTGTCTCCTCCCGGCGCTCGGAGTCCCCAGCGTCCCCCTGCCCTCAGGGCTCGGGGCGCGGGACTGCCCAGCTGGAAACCGGGAGGCGCGGGCAGGGTCCTCCCGCCGCCCTCAGGGGACTGCCGCCGCTGCCTCAGCCCCAGGGCGGGAACAGCCTCCGAGGCGGGAAATCCCCGCCCGCCCTGAGGGGCGGCCCTGTCCCGGTGTCCCTGTGTCCCTGTGCCCGGGGAAGAGGCCGGAGGCTTCTTCTCGCCCCCGGGCACCGAGCGGCGGGTTGGGATCCGTGTGCCAAAGGCTGTGGGTCGAGGCGCCCGGCGGCCGAGAGGCTGCAGCTGGGTTGGAAAATCCTTTATTTGTTCCCTAAGCAAGGCGTGCCGAGGAGCAGAGCGGAGCATCCCGACGCCGGTTATTTCCCCAAGCGGGGTGTGTTTTGCCAAATTCCCTGATACCAAAAATATGAGGTCCTGCATGAGCAAAAGGTTATGCCCGCGCTCCTTTCCAGAGCAGACATTGCATCCCTGATCTTTCTTTTCACCGTCAAGCACTGATCCAGCCAAGGACTTTATTCCCAAAATACGCAGTATCCATATAGCTCCAGGCCTGTCAAACAGACATTTCCTCTCCCAACACTGGAATGCCCAAAAGGTTATTTTTCAAAGTTTGCGCTAAACTAGCAGGTCACTGTAATACCATTACAGATGGGCAATGAAAATAGAAGCATCCTGAGGGCCTGTTGCTGCAAATATATGGGTTTTTTAAGGTTTGTTTTCCATACTACAGTGAACAAATCCACTGAAGCCAAACAGATCCATTGTTCTTGGTAGTGAATGTTACACACAGGAATTGTATAGAACTGAGCCTTAAAATAGCTTTCTCTTTAATATTGCTGCTTTGTAACCAAAACTGGTCAAATAGCTGCTTCTAATATTTAAAAATACAATTAATTAATCACTCCTTAGGTAACAAGATATAGATTCTCTTAAATCAAAATTGCATACAAATCTTAAAATATTTAAAATACCATATGGAATGAAGGTCATCATACAAACCAGAAAAAGAATTTTAAAGTATGTAAGAGACATTCACCATGCTGCATATGTTTTCTACTCCTCTGTGTTGGAATAGCATCTAGGAAGTATTCCTGAAGCAAAGTATTGTATTTCTCTGAACAGAAATGTTGTTGGTTTCACCACTGTTTCTAACATATTCTGCACAGAATATTACCCTCCTCTCCCACAAGCCTGCAGTCCCTTAGAGTGTTTGGTAAGTTGCATGTAAATAGGAGCCAGTTTAAAATTACTCAAGTGTTTGGCCAGTTAAACCAACCAGAATTACATGAAAAATAAAGAAAACTCCCCTTTCTTGTATCTACACAGCTATAAATCAAAATTGTTTATGAAACCCCATCCAGGTGTTCCACATCCATGGCTTACTTTATGTAGAAATCCAGCCTAAACTGACTTACAGTGGAGCATATCTTGCATGCTCTGCACTTTCCAATTTGCAACTCGTGAAGAAGATTTATTTGTAACCCTTGTTTACTTCTAGTACAAATTGGGTATAGCATATTTTTGGTAATGGAGTAGAAAAAAAGACATAATTGTTCTCCCCAGTACTTGGTTCAATAGTATTTTAATAGGACGTAAACACCATGCTTTCATTGTAGAATTTTGTTGTTTTCCAACTGTTACTTTCTTTCAACTCTTATACTGCGTTTGCAAGTTGATGAAGTGGGTTGAAGAGCAGTCTCTTGACAAAGTCATCAAAGAAGTTTTGGGTACTGAAGCAGCAGCCAATTCCTTCCCTTCAAACCGTTATTTTAAAAAGATTTTGGCAGATCTCATTCTGATTTTTGATTTTTTCTTTTTATTGAAAACTAGAAAAGAAAAATGTTGCAAAATATTTTTTTAAAAGGTCAGGAAAAAAATTCTTAAGTTTAATTTCCACAGACAGCACCAAAACCAGTTATGGTATTCCATGTGATCTGTAAGACACTAAATTCTGACAATCTTGATTTGTCAAGTGAAACAGTGCAATTTGGCTCAAGTCCTTCATGTCAATTTAGCTGTGCTGGCTTAATGACTGCAGCCTTGTGCTTAGAATTCATCGTGAGTAAACTGCCTTTTCAGAGCCTGAAATTTCAAGGCTGAAGGACTGTTGTAATCCATCATGTTTCTATCATGCACTGTAATGCTAATATTTCCACCCTGAAAGTAGTTCACCTTGTAACACTGATTCATCAAAGGTCATAATTAATATTCCAAAGAGAATTTACTGTTTGACTAGGAAAAGATTCAATTTGATACTAGTCTTATGAACAGGATATTGGTCACCAATTGTATGAAGCTGGATTTAATAAATTACCTTTTTGGTCATCTTACTGACACTTGTTGGGGGTTAAGTTTGTTCCTTTTACTTAGAGAATTTTTCCCCATATAGTTGCTAGGAGACTAAGTATTGGGTGCTAATGGGTGTTTAAGAAACAAAAGAATGGCGCAACGGAGTTCTGGGGCAGGTAAAAAAGGACCAGGGTGGGGGCAGTCTCTTTGCTCTGGCTCATCGCATCGAAGGAGGACAGTGAGGCTGCTGCTTGCTGGGAGAGGAGTTCGCTGCCGCCCCGGGTCCGGTCCTGAGAAAAATCTACCATCATCTGCTCGTGTGCCCCGGAACTCTGAGTTGCCTCCTCCTGCCCTGCTGGAGCCGGGCCGGCCTTGCCGCACCGCCGCCGTTCTCCCCGGCACTGCCCTGCCCTGCCGGGACATCCCTGCCCTTCCAGCTGCCACAGACAGAGCTTCTGGTCTCACCCACCAGCCCGGGATTTCTCCACCGTTCCAGCTTGGTGCTCTCGAGAGATCGGATTGCTTCGGGTTTTGTGAAACAAACTCCCTCGAGGTTTTTCTGTTTCCTGTTCTGTTCCATTATCGGTGCTGTAGTTGTTGTGATTTGTTAGCATTGTTATAAATACTAGTAAAGAACTGTTGTCTCTACCCCATAACTCTGCCTGAAAGCCCCTTTAATTTCCTAAATTACAATAATTTGGAGGGAGGGGGTTTGAATTCTACATTTCCTAAGGAGGTCTTGCCCCTCCTTAGCAGATAACCTGTCTTTCAAACCAAGACACACTTTATGCAGCCACCATAATTATTAAGTAATTATTAAAAATATCCATTAAAAATTGGGGTGTGAAAATACTTTCAATCTTTTCTATCACAAGTGTCTATCTGCACCCTTAATGCATGTTTCCTGCACATCCACGTAATTTTGAAATAGCTTAACTAAATATTTTAGTCCTTTCTTTTGTTCCAGTCTTCCATATTGTCCCCAATAACTAATACTGATACACTTGTTTATTGGTAATAAACATTTTATTTGGTATTATAAAGGTAGAGCCTCATCTTTACCAAATGTACTTTAAATCATAAGGAAGCTATTTTTTTTTTCTGTAGGCATTGCAAGTATTAATTCCATATTCCCAACAGAGTATCAATATTGATTAAGAAAGAAAAAACATGATGTAGAAGATACTTGGTGTTATGATCAGCTTCCATGTGTATGCAAGAAACAGCCCTGGAGTAATTCAGTGACACATTAGTCCTTCCAAGACAGGCCTGGAATTAAAGTGCCCTGAAAATCACAGGCTGTCTGAAAAGTTATTTAGTACAAGTTTACTAACAGCTCAGTAACATATCTTGAGATGCTATTATTTTAATATTTCCTCCCATTTTCATTTTTGTTTCTGCCTTTGTAAACCCTTTTATGACCAACACAAAAGTAGCTTTCATAACAGTAGGAAGCTGTTCCATAAATATTTTTTTGTAACTCCACACAAAGCTAAAGAAAATTACTTCTGTCAAGCAAAGGGGTTTTAAAATTATGTAAGGTATGAGTTTAAAGGTGAAGATAGGACTAAATTTTCCCCTATGCAGCATTTTACATTATTCCAATTGATTTTCAACTCCCAGTTTATTGTCCTATCTCACAAGGTCTTTCTACAATTCTTCACATGTAGTTCTCATTTTTACTCCTCTAAGTCCATATCATCAGCAAAATTTGTTACCTTGCTATGCATTCCCCTTTCCAAATAATTTGTGGATGTGTTGAATTCCTTTCTGGACTAGAACTGAGACATTTAAGTAAAAGTATTGTTCCAGAAGCTTGACACTACCAGAGTACAGTATTTTTGCTATATAATTGGACTATGGAACAAAGAGTGTGAAGAGATTCAGAAGGCACTGTGTCTAAAGCCGAGAGTAACAGGGAAGTACAACTTTAACTTCTGGGAAAGGGGCCCACACCATCTTCTCCTTGCACTGATCTCCACTGTTGCCTGACTACCACAATGACCAGCTCTGATTTCCACTGGGAATAGGCTCTTGCATTGCTTTCAAAGGGAGTTCTTTTACATCTTGAAGGATATGAAATGAACACGCTTAAAAGGTGTTTAGGAACTAAGCCCAGTTCTAATTAACTGGACGGTGAGTCATACCCCTCCATGACCCCTTTATTTTGTCCACTGCAATGAAGTCACTGCTTGAGTGCCTCATCCTACTCATTTGACAGCTGTCAAGTTGAATAAAAACTGCTGTTTATTTGACTTGATATTTTGGACACATTATCTTTCACCTGACACACTGCTTGATCATACTGCTCCACTGCTCTCACCATATCATTCTCTGTTATACTGAGTCCCTGTACATCTCAAAGATGTTTTCATTTTCCAGCTGAAATACCTTATTTGTAGTTTAATTTCAAAACAGAAGCAGCAAAAAAAAAAAAAAAGGCCATTTGTATACAGAGCACTAAACACATAGATACAAATGTTCTGCATCAAATTTTATCTGTTACTATCCATCTTCTTCATAAAGGGCAGTGAAAATAGTTCTGCCTGCCAGACAGTTCAAAACCTCTTTGTTGAAAGTCTGCAGTGTTGCTGAATTCAGGTCACACACATCTAGAGGCACTGAGATGCAGTGTTTTTTCTTTCATGCTAGCAGGGCAATTAACTCAGTCCATATGATCCCTAATCCTATTTTACTTTTGCTCTAGATACAGCATAGAACGTACAGGCTTGTTCATAGAGCCACAGAAAATTTTGTTTGGAAGGGAGATCATCTGGACCACTCTGTGCAGAGCATAGCCAGCTTTCAAGTCGTATGTAGCTTTAGTCCTTCATCAGGCTGCTCAGGGCTTTTCTAGTGAAGATCTGGATATCTCTAGGGTTAGAGATTCCCCAATGCCTCTGGAGTGCTTGCTACTAAAAGCTGGTAATAGTGCTAAATTTTAAGTAATCCCTTTTCCCTTTTCTATTGTTGCTCTCTTCTTTACTCTATGCTGATCATATATGGATTAACTAAACAATGTATAATATGAGAAACACATGTAGCTCTTCACTCAGTCTTACAGAATTACATATTTCTGATCAAAAGTTTAAAAATAACAGATTACCTTTAAAAAGCAACTATTTTTCTTTAAAAACAGCATGAAGATGTAAAATATCTGGACTTCTTATTTTTCTCTTGAATACTCCTTACAGCTAAGAAGTTATATTTCAGAATCAAATAGTAAAGCTTAGTATTAACTATATCTGCTTATCCCCCTGGAAATTAGCCTGGTTCAAAACAAACACTGTGCCACTTCTGCCATTACTAGCCAGGTATATTCTAGAAGTTGCAGGGCTTAGCTGCTCAAGCAGCTTCTCAGACAAGTGGAGCCATTCAAAAGGTGATAAAGTAATGCAGAAATTCTTGGGAAGTACAGTTTATGTTGGGAGGTCTGCAGTGTGAAAGTTAAGTTTGATCTGCACCCACAAAATGTTTCTCCAAGGCATATAATCAGAGTACAAAATAGGGCAACGGAGGAGTTTCACAAGGTACTTTCCCTACATCCATTGCACCTCAGTTCCTGTATAAAAAAAGTACAACTAATATAGATACTCTACTGCCTTAAGGCAATAAAAATATTGCAGGTTAAAGACTTGGGTCCTTGAACTGTCACACAAAGGTATTTGACAAGAGTGTTATGCATAATTTCATGATAGTTTGGGGCTGTATCAGAAACAGGAAAATAATAAACTCTTCTAGTTCTCTTATCAGGGGAATTCTGAAGTCTTGTTTTGCCACTTCCCATCTAGCTTCTTAAACTTATCCAGATTATAATACCTGCTTTGTTGGCAAGAACAGATGAAAATTAAGTGTGCAAGATGAAAGTGCCTTTGAAGGAGAATATAAAAAACTGAAGGGCACTTTTTAGGAGTGTGTACTTAGTTTACCTTTGAGCATCAAACTTCATATGAGAACAAACTGACGAGCTTGACAAAGCCTTTATTTGTTCTCTTTTTATTTCTTAAAAACCTGTGCTGAGAACTATGCTGTTTGACATACTCATAAATTACTTACTATGTAAGAAAGATCACAGGTATTGGAGGTACCCAAAAATATGGCTGCTTGGAAAGAATCCCAGAATCATCCTCCTGTTTCATTTGCACAAAACAACTGCAAAATAATAAAACAGAAGAATTTCATTATTGATAAATGAGAGTTAATATATAAAAGAAATTTAACTCTCTCTTTACAGGTACATTTAGTACATATTTACTAGCTACTTACTACTCTGAAAAAAAAAGATATGGGGCATCCTACAGAAAATTTCTGAAAGCAGTAATTCAACATCCACAAGCAGTCAAAAAAAAAGAGAGAAAAAGCAAAAGATTATTGGGAAAATTATATTTCTAAAATCCACAGTATGCTCAAATCTTTAACAGTGGGTTGCACTCCAGTCATCCCATCTTTAAAAAAACCCAAATGAACAGAAATGGAAAATGTAGAAAAAGCAGAAGTGATGATCAGTGTAAAAGAAATTTCCTATGGAAAAAAGACTGTTTACTTTAACTGAATATATAACTTCTAACTGAAGAAGGGAGATCATTAGTAGTGAGGAAGATAAAATCTTTGGTAGTATAGAACAGGGAACAAGAAAAGGAGTATTCATAGAGCTGAAGAGAAGCCATATTGGACAATACTCAGGTCAGTCCAGCCCAGCATCCTGACAGCAACAAAAAACCCAAGCCCATGTAAAGAGGGTAAGACTGGGTTAAGCATGTGCATCTCATAAGAAACCTCAGTCTGCAAACATCTCTAGTTTGGTTACTGTCTACATAATCAGGATTTCCATGGATTTCTTTTCTATATCCAATAGAGAGATAGAGAGATACAGAGTTGTGCTTATTCAGCCTGAAAAGTTGTGATTATTCTGGAGGAAAGAAGGCTCTGGACTGACCATATTGTGGCATTCAGTACCTGAAGGGAGCCTAGAAGAGAGCTGGAGAGGGCCTTTTCACAAGGGCCTATAGTGATAGGAGAAAGGGCTTTAAGCTGGAAGCTGGTAGGTTTAAGTTAGATATTAGGACGAAAAATTGTACTGGGAGGACAGTGAGGCACAGGAACAGATTGTCCACACAAATTGTGGATGCCCCATTCCTGAAAGCATTGGAGGTTCAGGTTGGATGGCACTTCCAGCAGCCTGGTCTAGTGGAAGGTGTCCCTGCCTACGGTTGGGTGGATCTAGGTCNGATGGCACTTCCAGCAGCCTGGTCTAGTGGAAGGTGTCCCTGCCTACGGCAGGTTGGGTGGATCTAGGTGATCTTTAGTTGCTTCCAATCCAAACCATTCTATGATTCTATGATTTCTTTCCAATCTCCCTTGAACCCTACATAAACTTTTAGCATCCAAAATATTTAGGATCAAAGAACTGCACAGCTTGACCTCAATAAATTTAAGAAAAGTTCCTTTTTTATTCATGTGGAACCTGTGCTCTGCTTTACTACCTTGCTGTCTTGCATTAGAGATACACACTGAGCAGT
Source organism: Hylia prasina (assembly GCA_013397195.1). Lineage (NCBI taxonomy): Eukaryota > Metazoa > Chordata > Aves > Passeriformes > Sylviidae > Hylia > Hylia prasina. The sequence continues at coordinate 214,857 of VYXD01000887.1, read as the reverse complement.
CAATCCCTATAGAACCCTGACATGCTAGGTCATGTTTCTTAGACCTCTATCATATCATGATATTTACAGATTGAAGTAGAGCCTTATTTGGTTGATCCCAATACAAAAGAAATTCCACAATTTTGATAATTCTTGGTGCCCTTCTCTGAGCCTTTTTAAATTCTACCATATTGTCTGTAAGATGAGGGATCAGAAGTTTATCTAATGATAAAATTGCAGGTGCTTCACATATTTAAGCATCTGCATATTAAAGTTATTTCATTTTGAGGTTTTTTTTTTTCCCAATAATTTTTAACTCTTAGCTTGATCTCTTGACTGCTGATGATCACTGACATTTTAGCTGAACTATCCATCATAACTTGAAGAGATGGCTCCTCTTCAAGGGTCATTTCAGAGTCCATCATTTTAAATGTGAATCCAGGACTATTTTTTCCTCTCTGCTGCATTTTACATTACTCAAACAGTGTTTCAACTGCTAGTTTATTGCCCCACATCACAAGGTTTTTCTTCAGTTCTTCACTTGTGGTTCTCTTCTTTTACTACTCCAAATTGGTGAATATAATCAGCAAACTTGATTGCCTTTCTATGCCTTCCCCATTCCAGATCATTTCTGGATGAATCAAATAATATATTCCTTGCAGGACAAGAACAGGAACATATCACAAAAATTACTCCAGAAGCTTAGTACAAACAAAATATAATACTTTTCATATATAATTAAATTGTGGAACTCATGGTAGCATGTAGTTATGAGGACCAAAGATATGAAAGATTTAAAAAACAATTAAAATAAATTCAGTAAAGAGACCTCCATAATATATTAAGCACAGTGACTTGACTGCAAACTGAGATTAAAAAATTGCAAAATGTTGATCATCAGAAAACACAAGGTACTAAGCAAAGGGTTACTTTTTATTTGCATCATTTTTTTTACACTTCCTCCAAATATCA
>VYXD01000887.1:202920-213558 GCA_013397195.1 Hylia prasina | reverse complement strand
CTGAATTCTTTAATTCAGTGCTTATACTGTAAGGGAACAGGCACATTTTAACCGATAGATGCCTTATTTTTATTTTTTATTGTCCCTCACCTTCCTGAACTAATACAGAGTATTATTTGTGGGCATAAAATGTGAGCATAAAACACATTCAGTTAAGTACATATTTTCATTAATTTAATATGGAACCACTGGCAGGATATTGTGGCTTACTGTGAATAAATTATCTTCTATATTTAAAATTTTGACTAAAAGATGAATGATGCAAATGAGATTGGCTAAGTTGAAACTCAACTTCCTTAAGCAGGAACCCTGTTAATAGTATTTGAGGAAACAGTAGGTTAAAAGGATGAAATACTCTAAATGGCTTATAATTAAAATCCAAATATTTTTCCCTGTGAAAGCACAATTCAAAATAATCTGTCAATAATAAAACTTTGACCTCTTGTGCAGTATTCATAAGGTGAAACCAAAGGAGTTTAAAATGTTTTATCCAGATCAATTTTAAATAGAGCAGATGTCTCTTAGCATCTTTTAAACTTATCTTGATATGAATAAGACAGTCTAATCATAATAACACAGATAAAGCACTTTAGATCAAAATGCATATTTGAATTTGTTAGTGTGTAAGACTGAAAAGTCTAAGAAAAGTTAATAACATGATCTATTAAGGAATAGGAATGATGATAAAATTTGCTGTGTCCATTCATATGAGCAATCCTTTACTTGTTAAAACCAAATACAAAGTAAATAAAAAGAAATAAAATCTATATTCATTTTTAGGAAGTGAACAGTATAAAATACCAGTTATACAACATTAAAAGAAAAAAATTCCATGATTCTGTGGTTTTACTTCTTTAAAGCAATCTTTTCAACAGCCAGACAATAGGTTATTATATTAAAAAAAAAAAAGTCACTGCCTTTGTCTCATTACCTTGAAAAAATAGCAGCCCGTTGTTCGTGGGTTCTCACATTGAAGATGTTTTCTGATATATACCATGAAATCACAATGTAGATACAGTGCTAATTCACACACATCTATTTATTTACAAAAATCTCCACAGACACAGAAAAACACTGACAGACAGAGACAGTTGCTGAAGTAGGCAAACACAGAGGTAAAACGTCATTCATCAACACTCCATTCTGCTCATCTGTGCAGTGGGCTGGATGGGAGTATAGCTGTCAATGGGAGTACATTCTCCTGTGATCCCAGGCATTCCTGGCACTGCTGTAAATTGCCAGAGCATTGTGCCTGCCTTCAGCAAGCCCCAGGAATCAGGTGGAGCGTACAGGTAGGCAGGCTGTTCCTCTCCACTCTTTCACAGCATACAGTGATTTGGTATAGCTGAAGGTTGACACCAGAAATGAGACATCCTAGCAACTGGTAAATGGTTTCCACACTGACTGCCTGCTAAAACAACTCGTAGACTACTTTGATTTAATAAGCAGTTCACTTTTAAATTCAGCAATTATTCTTTCTAATCTATTTTAATCTATTCAGGTGCTGCTAGTTTGAAAGAGACAGAATTTCATTAATACTTATGGTATGAATAAGGATCAGTTAATTATTTAAAACACAATCTCCCTTTTAAATGTTTTTCACATTTAGATCTTAGGAAAAAAATATAGGTGGAGGAAATACAGGAAGAATGTAATGTTCTTTTTTCAAGAATATGAATCAGAAGTTTGTGTTGAATTAAAGCCTTAGGGAGTAAAATTCCTTAAGAACATGGAACTCTTTCTTCAAAATGAGATAATTTCTGACTCCTGCTTGGTGCAGTCTTAAACATGGTCAACTACCAACATGAGAAGGTCTGCAGGCATTTATTTTAAAGTATCTTGTAAAATGATCATTACTGGTCTCACAGAAAAGATTGACTAATTATATATATAGGCTTTATACCAGTATGAAATAATAATAATGTTTTATATTACAGTTATGTACATTTATACAATTTTATATGAGGCATTCTTATGTGTAAACACAGGTATATATTAAAAATGACACTTCAGACACTTTACAAAACTCCTACATTCAACCCCCATTTCAACTGTGAATAGAAATTAACAGACTCAACATGAGGAAAAAAAGCTGATTAAATATCTGTGAAACAGCTCACATATCGGCAACTGAGAGATGGGGACGTTCCGAGTTCTGATCAGAAGCCAAATTTATTGAGCATACAAGGTGTTTATATAGGGTTTTTCTGGTATGGCACTTATAGAGGGTTCTATTTTTGGTAACAATTCTCATTGGTTATACATTGTTTATGACATCAGTTACTTGGTAATCATGATGAAGTTTCACAACATGTTTCTTGGTCACTTGTACTTCAGGTAGCCTTTATCTGTGTCTGTCTCTCACATGGTTTCTGCTTGATCAGGCCTAAGATACCAGGCAGCTTTACCAGCTCCATTTTGTTCTCTGTTTCAGTCCCCATACTCAGATGTCCTGTAAAACATTTATGAAATAGCTCAGATATTTTGTTAAACAGCAAATTGGTAAAAGAGACGAATCCATAGGAAAGATAATTCCTATAGGAAGGCCTGTTCCAAATTACTCAGCTACCTAAAGAGGCAGGTAAGTAGTCAATTAAAAATTTCTAAATAAATTTTGTAAAGAAGACAATCATTTAACACATGAAATTTGGCAGTAAATAAGACAGCTTGACAATATGTGTGTGTGTACTTATATACATACATACATATACTTGCATGTACATGCACATTATGTGTATACACTAACCCACATTTAAACAGCCTGCCACATTTCGTGATTCTGTGATTCTCTGAACTCGTGTAGACCATGAGATAAATTTCTCAAGAAAAGCAACAGAATCTCAGTTACTCTACTGCTCATATTAAATTAAATGGGGCAAAACATTTATTAAGATTTTCACTAGTTTGAAATGGCATCAAAGTTAAGGATCATGAATGCATCTGTTTTGCAAAGACAAATAATCTAGAACACCATATGACCACTGCTTTCTTATAACATTTCCTCTGAAAGGAATCATTCTGGTAATAAGTAAATGAGCTCTAGATTAAAATTAAAATTCATCCAACTCAATATTGCGTTCAATTCTTTGCTGTTCCTGCTGTGATACAGCGTTGTGTTACAATGTACTGCCCAGTTAGCAGCGGCCTGCAGTCATATAATAAAGAGCAAGGGGCAGTCTTATTTTCACAGTGAGTTGATTTTAAACTAATGCAACTAACTCCATGATTTTTGGTTCACCTCCCAAATTACAGAAACTGATGGCTTCATTATTGAACTAAAACAGCACCTGAGAATGACTTGAAATATGCTGACCAGGTTAGACATCACAAAGAAAATAATTATGGGGACAAAAATGATCATAAAGAGTCTGAAAATTGGAGGAAAGTTATTCATACAGTGTACCGTGCTGTAAAACATGAAATAAAGTATCAAATTTTAAAATATAAATAAATAACCAGGTTAAAAATTAAAAAAATATGCACACAGCAAACATTTATTATTGCTATATTACTCCTAATTTGGATAAGCTAGTAAGTATGTGACTATTTTTCAATAAATCCCAGACATAGATACCTCAGGCAGTCATAGACCAATAAATATAACAAGAGGTTTAGAATGCTTATTTGAGACAACAGTTTAGCAAAGTATCTACTGCATTTGTTTTAAGTGTTCTGACTTGCTACATATTTATTTATGACAGTCACACCTGACTATTCTCCCTTTAGCTTTGTTTACTTTTCCATCAATGTTGAAAAAGTCACAAAAGCAAGTAAAAAACATTACAATTCTCCTTCTCTTGCATAACAAGATATATACATAAGATAATAAGCTATATCTTAAATTTAAAATGTAATATGTACACAGTCACCATTTCTCACTTTTTGTAGGACTCTCCTCTGGGAGGAAGCACCTGTTCTGGAAGAGGGCCTGTGCCGCTGGAAAGGGGCTGCTTGGTGCAGCAGAGAGCACAGGACATTCCAGGAACGAAGGAGTAAACAGTGATGCAGGATTGTCAGACAGGGACTTGCAGCAAAAGTCAGAATGGATGGAAATTTAACAATAAGGGCTACCCACAGGGCTTCAAAAGGGAGTAGAAGTTATTCAGGGAGGCCCAGGGAAGAAGAAACGCTTCAAAATAGACTCTGCTTCTTGGCTAAACCTCCTAGGATGTTTCTCACAGATAAATGATTTTCAAATGCATAGAGTTTTAGGAGGTTGGTTCTGAGAACACCAACCCTCCTCATCTTCCCCTCTTCATCCTCCTACATAAAAAAAATAAATCAATCCCCAGGAGCTCCTTGAGGTCTGACTGGGGAAAGGCTCATGAATATCAAGTATACATGCTGACAGGATATGCTACAGAACAGTTGTTTTGAAATTGAACTTTTTTTTAATCAGATAGAAAAGAATCAGTACAGTTAATTCAGTATTAATATATTATAATTTATATTATGTATTTTAATAAATATTTATAAATTAGCATTTTCAATGTTAATTCAAATTAATATGCTGACATTGCACAGCTATTTTTCAGTGTGGCAGTACATTTTTCACCACTGAATGTGAAAAATTAGTTCAAGATTAATGGTATGGGTAAATATCTTTTTCACATATCTAAAACTTAGTTAAATGTAGAACTCACTGCAACAGGAAGTTACAGAAACCACAGACATAAATTTCTTAATAATGACAAACTCACTACTAAGTAGTTCATAGTTACCTGTTAAGCTTCCTGATCCAAAAGTGTACTCCAGCTCTGCATGTTCCTAAACTTGAAACTACTACAAAGAGAGGGGTTCTTTTAAAAGAAACATTGTGTAACTGTTTTGCTTTTGATAAGATTTTCTTAAGTTATCTCTCTGATATCAGGTACAAGACCAGATGCGTGTGATGTATTTTGGGGAAACAGTAGCAGGATTTTGATATATAGAGATGTTGGCAATTAGAAAGATGTGGGCAGAGGACTGCACTTACATTAGGGGTTAACAGATGAAGGAAAAGATGACCTAGCACTAGAAATGGAGAGATTTCATTGCAAATGGAATTAGGAAATAAGGTTTTAATGTTTTGTTTAACAGTTCTTTTCTCCAATGGTTCTTTTCTGTCTGTTGGTTCTGATTTTATGTTCAGTAGCCCACATTCTGAGATGCACCTCTGCTCTTAGCAGTACATCCTGCTCTTTTGATTATGGTCCAAGAGTGCTGATTCACTGCTGTTTTCTCAAACCAAATCATATTAAAAAGTATTACCTCTCAAATAAAGACTATTATACGAAGTCATCATGTCTCACAGTGCAGTTTAATTACACAAAGATAACTACCTATGCATCCACCAAGTTGTGAGTACATTTTGTCCATAAAAAAGTAAACAGTCTGTTTATTCTCCATCTACCCTTCCCACCATTTTTAGTATATCACAGCACTGAAGTGTATTATTAATCATACAGATCTGTATGACAAACATTAACAATAAAAATAATGACACAAATGAAAAGCTGAGTAAGATAATCTGGTGTCAAAAAAGAAGGTTAGGTATCATCTTCTTTGCTTTGATTTGTGCTGATTAAAGTACGAATTCCGTTAGTAATAAATCTGCTAACCTAGCTGCAATTTGTGGCCTTTTCCTCTACTATTAATTTCATGACTTGCTATTACTTCTACAGTTGTGTTCCATTTTTTCCATGTCACCATTATAATATTTTAGCTAAGAAAAATCATTCACAGATCAAATAAGCAAACTAAGTCCTGTTGGAACATCTCCAGAGCACATGACCAGCATGACTTCACACGAATTATTCTGTGTATGTAAAAGTTCTGCCTTGAGCTAAATGGCAGAGGAAAGCTATGTTTAGGACATTTGTAGAAAATGAAATGCTTCTAAGTTTTGTCATTCCTATCCTTCTAAAAACCCATTATTTACTTGAAGCTTATATTTTTCAGGTCCAGAATGTCAACCTTTTATTTCTGCTTGAGTAAATGCCTTACTTAAGAAGAACAATTGGAACAGCTTCTGTGGGAAGCAGCCTACTGGAGTGAAACCTGAGCTCATGCCATTGAGCTTTAGACATTTCATTTAGGTGCCTGAACTTAAATATTTCTTTTCTTGACTCTTGCTAGCCAGGTTCCCAGCCTGAATCATCCTATTACAGTTCCTTTGTATTTTCATTGACATGAAAGGAAATGCAAGCAAATAGACAAGTATTTAGCTACCAAATGAAGGATATAAAGTTAGGCACTGCACACAGTTCCCAGTTGTGACTGTATTATACAACATCACAGATGCTGTTACATAAATGGTATTTTCTTTGCATTTCATTCCATGAGCCTAAGAAATTGAAGACTAATAAGTTGTCTCATTGATGAAAAGACTGAATTATAATTCATGTGGTTTCACAAAAACAAAGGTGATCTGCGCACAAGAAATCACTACATTTCATAAAGAAGAAACATTGCATTTATTAGTAAAGTAAGTACATTTTGGTTTATTTATATTCTTAGGGGCATTATTTTAAAAATGAATGAGAGATGAAAATGAAAGATAATACATATATAAAAATGTCATTTTCATGTAACTATATATAGCACATTAAAGAAGCAAGACAATCTATAGTCATTTTGAAAGTGATAAAATCAGCCACGCTCATTGTTTGCAGTTGAGCATCAAGAATCTCACCCTTTTCCAACTGCAGTGTGTTGCAGCAGCTTCGTTTAATCACAGAGCCTTGAAGCAGCTCCCTTCTGCCAATCCTTGCAGCCGCATTGCTGCTTTCAGCTCCCTATCTAACAGACAAGTACATCTCAGTGTGCAAAAACTGCACCAAGGGAACACAGAAGGAAAAAAGACAATCATTCCTTCAAAAGGCCTGGCAGAACATAAAGCATACAGCTAGAGATGTAGCTGCGGACTCAAGTTCTTTCTAATTATATTTTTTCTGCTGTTATTCTTGTAAAATATATATGCAAATATATTCTTAGCAAGTATTGACCATAAAAGAGAGAGGGGAAAATGCAAACCCCAAAATGGTATTCTGCATTTAAATTGATGACTGCAAAACAGGAGATCATGCTAAATTAAAAAAAGAAAAAAACAACCTCATTACCAGTAAAGACCACCTGCTGAGATAGTGAGTCTTCTCAGAGACTACTGTGTCTTTTAATATTGAATTGTCTACTCCGGAGTGCAAAGGAGGGAGAGAAAAAAGGAGAGGAGGATCCTCAATTTCATTAGATTTTGAATTTCCCTCTGGAGATGCCTATCTATCTCCCTTGCCAAGATCAGAGTCTTAGGGCCTCACTGGGCTTCTTTCAAAGGTATAAGGAGAATGTTCAGGAGATTGAAAATCTAAAGAAGATCCATGTAAACCTTGGAAGACTGTAAAAGAGCAGATACAAATATTGTTATGCTACTCATTCAAAGGCTAAGAATTCTTATACTTGTACTGTTCATACTGAGGGTAAAATGAAAAAATATACATTTTCAATAAGAAACTTTGGGTCAGACCCTTTTTTTTTTTTTTTTTAAATTTCTGTAGCTTCATCATGAACATCACGTTATTTAAGTTAAAAAATCATCTGAAGTTGCAACAATTAGTTCACACCAATAAGTTTCATCTGCAAAATTCAAAGAACTGTATAGCAAGAAAATGTAAAATTTACCATTATCTATCTTGGGAAGCAAGCGTAGTGAATGTTATTCTCCATAGTCTAACATATAATATTATTTGCATAGATAAAAAAATGAATGCTAAGTGGCTGAAAATGCCAACGATCTGAACTGGTAAACTTTTACAGCTAACTTAGAAGAGGCTTTGGGAATTGCATGCCGTGTAGGACAGCACCATGACATGACAGCACACGTCATAACAGCACACTGGTAATGTCATTATTACCTTTCTAGCGATAATGCCATGCATAGAGTAAGAGGTAACTCTTTCTAAATTGTTGATCTACACCAAAATGAAGCTTTTCATGGGCATTTTTGACTAAGCACTAATAATGCAAGTAGAGAGGTTTCATGTATATACACTTTTCAAATGGGATTTTGTATTGCATTGTTTCTGTGATGTAGTACATGTAAAAATAAACCAGTTTTCTAGAATAATACTGTAGAATACCTCTTTTTTTGATGAGCAAAATCTTTTTGAAAACCTTGTTTTCAAATGAATTTGAAAATACAGCCTAAGTAACCTGATTTTATATGGAATTACCTAAATGTAGACAGGGAAAATTTTACCTGAAAACACACTAAATAGTATCTTCTGCTTAATCTACGCCTTTTTTGTAGCTGATGGGAATTCCACCATTGAATTAGATTAAAAAAAAAAAAATAGTCCTATTTTAATGCATTTTGGCCTTTTTTTTTTTTTTAATTCAACCTGTTATTTCTGCTTTTTGAGGGTAAGGAAATGTTCAGGTTTTGCAAAGGATGATCCCAAATGATGAGGAAAGGGGCATCATCTCTAAGTCCCAGTCACACAGCAGACAATCAAGCCTAAGGTAGCCTTCTGCCAGTTGCCTGATGTACTGCTACCTTGGCAGTTGTAGAAAAACACAGCAAAACCCAGCTAAGACACCAAGTGAATTCCTGAGTTTAGAGCCACCCCAGAGCTCTGCACTTCCATAGCTACGCTGCTGCCACTAGAAGAGTTACGAAGATGAGATGAAGTCATGCAGTAGCTGCAATATGGACAAAATCCAAATAGGTCACACAGAATTAATGTTGCACTGTGACTGTAGAAGACGAACTTATAAAGAACTGAGGAAGAGACAGAAAATATGAGGGAACAATGTGGCTGAAACTTAGAAGCAGATGTTAGAGCAGTCTAACTTTCATTATGCTGGAGATGATTATTAATGATCTGCCAGGCCAAGAAAGCAATGAGGTAGCAAAATATGAAGATGACAGAAAATAATTTAAATTAATCAGAACAAATAAAACATGAATTTCAGAGACACCCAGTGAAGTGTATCAAATCCTGTTTCTTTCTGCTAAGCCTGGAATGGAACTAAATTTTTAGCACTTTCAGGCGGTATTTTTACGCACCTAGAAAATCAAAACATGAACTGATGAGAAGGGTGCACTGGGAAATTTTTTTTAAAAAAAGCATAAAATCATAAAATTGCTGCCTGACACAAAAAACCCTAATTCTGGGACCAAAATTGGCGACTTTTGCCAATCACAAAAAGATAACTTATGAATTCGATTGTCTATATCAGCAAACTGAAAATGCTGTCACTTCCTGTACATTTGTACACATCAGCTTGTGTTATAATTTAATTCTTCAGGCATTTCGATGGTAAATGAAGAATTATTTTCGTCTATCACTTATTACACAATCTTCATGTTTTTGTCTTTCTGAAATAATGAGCAGATAGTTAAAAACAGTCATGGCATAATTCAGTCCTATAATATATATTTTATATTTTTATATATATATTTATACTTTTTTATATTATTTTGTTTCCCTTTCACCTCCTTGCTGTATCCATCTGCTTTCTGCAGTGTTGGGTTTAGGACATGCTAAATATGCTTAATTTATGTAAACAGTCAGTGACAAAACTTGCCATGCATGAAAGTAAACGCTCATGTATGTCTCTGCCTTAAAAGGGACTTGCAGTTAGTTACATGCTGTGCAGTGTGTTGTGAAAGGAGCCCTGATGGTTTACTCCTACCACAACAGCAACTACTACAGTGACAGTGACACAAGCGAGGGCAGGGCAGCATCAGGGGAAGACCAGCTGAATTTCACATTTCATGGGTTGAAAAATGTTTTAAAGGTAAACTATGTGACATTAACTTCCACGATGGTGTAAGACGCTTGTGGACAAGAGCCACGGTGGATGCGTGGCTTGCAATGGAAGATGACGCCTACTACACACATGTGTGACAGCTACAGGCCGCTCCGTGCATGGGACACCGGCGCCGTCACCTTCTACATGAAAGGAACCAAATGGGGATCGGCCTCTTCTGCGAGGCAACCGGCGATAGGAGGACGTAGTGTTAAGCTGTACCAGGGGATGTTTAGGTTGGACATTCGGAAAAAAATCTTCACAGAAACGGTGATCAGATAACAGAATGGACTGCTCGGGGAAGTGGTGGAGTCACCATCCCTGGAGATGTTAAAAGACTGGACGCGCAACTCGGTGCCATGGTCTGGTTGACAAGGTGATGTTTGGTCACAGGTTGGACTCGATGATCTCTGAGGTCTTTTCCAACCTAATTGATTCTGTGATCCTGATCCTACGATCACCCCGCGCTGCCGGCGCTGTCCCCGCACGCAGGGCGCAGCACGGTTCCACGCGCGGAGCGAAGGAGCCGCCGAGCGCAGCGCAGCCCGCCGGGCAAGGCACGGACGACGCCNGCACCGAGGCGGCGCCGCGTGTCCCTCCGGCCCCAGCACCGCGCGGGACCCCGGGCCCTGCGCCCTCCTCCGCACCGCGGACAGACCCCGCGCCCGCAGTAAGTGCGGGGAGGGACCGCAGGGGGAAAGGGAGGGGATGCGGGCTCCGCACCCGCCAGGTGCGGGCGAGAACCGGCTGCCGGAGTGCCCCGCGCGGGGCTTCTCCCCGCGGGAAGGCGGCGGGATGGAGGCGCGGCGGGGCTGAGGCGGGGGGGGCCGGGGCCCGGCGCTGCTCCGG
>VYXD01000887.1:181179-202885 GCA_013397195.1 Hylia prasina | reverse complement strand
ACCGGGAAAGTTGGTGTGCGCGGTCGGTGTGCGGGAGTTGTTCCACTGGCGAGATGGAGAGAAATCGTACCCGCGGCGATTTGCCGTTAACTCTTGAGTTAACGAATCCCCACCGATCCGGATGTGAGCACCGACAGCATCCAAAAGAAGAGCTGAGCTGTCGCGTAACAATTTGCGCTTGGAAATGCTTTGGTGGAAGAGGGAGTCTTTGGCATTCGTCTTCGTTTGAAAAGGGATAGCGAAAAGGGCGTGATTTTTTTTCCAGTAGGGAAAGAGGGGGGGGAAAAAAGATCGTGCGAAATCAAGCCCTCACAAGGTCATCACACCACGGGGGAGGCAAAAGTACTCCAAATCCACGCGATCGCTCTGTGGCTTTTCACGCTGTCTGTAAGGGATGCTTTTATTTTATCATTTAATTTATTTAACAGGCGAGGTGTTTGCAGGTGGTAGCGGGGTAGGTGCGGGGCGGAGGTGCTGCGCTCCTGCTATTTACTAGGGCATAAATCGGAGTGAAGATGGAGGTGGGAGGAGATAACAAAAGCTGGTGTGCGATCCTGGGCATCTCCCACACGAAGGCGTGAGAAGGAGGAGGGAAAGGAGACGGCAGGAGAGAGAATTTCGTTTCCAAAGATCAAAACAAAAGGTGGAGCAGGTTGAGGCAGATCGTGAGAAGCCGGGGCGGAAAGCGAGGGAGGCGATTTCCGAGCTGACCCGAGCGGAGCGGAGCGCGGGGGCTCTGCGGGGGCCGCGATGCGCGCGGCTGCGGAGGGAAGGAGGGAGGGAGCGCGGGCGGGGTCTGCCCGACCGGCGCAACTTTGCGCGCCAGCATCGCTTGGAAATAAGCTGCTCGCACCCGGAGAGACGTGCTGTTTGTGTGGGGCGAGGGGAGGAACGCCTGCCGGTACCCCGAGGGCTTCGCTTTCCTCTTCCTTCCGCCGGCGGGAAGGACCGGGTCCTGGCCGCGGGCTGCGGGGGGAGCGCGGTTTTCAGCGCTGCGGAGGGGACGCTTCCCCGGCGCCCGGTGCGCTGCGCCGGGACACGGGGGCTCAGCGCCGTGCGGGGCGCTGCGGGCTTCCCAGGGGCGGCAGCCACAAGGGACCCCAGCACTGCACTGCCGCCCTCCCCCACAGCTCGGTCCCCGGGCACCGCCAGCCTCTCGGTGCCCGCCGCTCGTTGCCTTCTGCAGAGCTTCCCGTGCTGCCGGCTTCCCCGGTGCGAGGCTTTTCCCGCCAGCCCGGGGCTGTCCCCAACTCCCGGAGTCCCCCTCTCTCCCCGCTCTCCCCACAAGGGAACGCCTCCCTGCTCCCACCGCAGTCAGGCGTCCTCTTCCTGCATGAAGCTACTTGCAAGGTTCCCCCCACCCCAACTTCTCATCCCGTCCCCAATGCCATGAGCCTTTCCTCTGTTGGGTGGACCCAGCGCTTCCCTGACTTGCCCCAGCCCGGGCTGGCTGCTCCGGCCAGTGACGTGCGGAGACACCGTCGAGGATTGGGAGGGAAAGGGGAACGGGAAGGGGGGGGTTGATCTTGGGCAACTGCAGACCCTCCGGTTCCCTGGCCCTGGAGGAGCCTGTTCACGGGCTTTTCGGAGGTGGGACGGGGCTCTCCGCCTTCTTGGGGCGAAGGGCAGCTGGAGCCAGAGCGGACGGAGCTCCCGCCACCGCGCAGGTACCGCGCTCCCGGATCCCGCACGACCCGGAGCAATGCAGCAAGGCGGGGAGGGGATTTACCTGCACCGCCGAGCTTTTCAGCTGACAAGCAAACGTACAAATAACAGGGTGATGAAGACACCTGCCCTTTTCATTAAAATTGAAGGGTGATTACTTGGGCATGAAAGCCATAGCTAATTATCAAAAGGCCAAATATATGAATAAATTCCGTGTTCTTGTACAGAAGATGCTAATGTAACAGATGGGTTTAAGAGATACAGGTACTTCTCCCAACAATTCTGCTGGCAATATATTTTTAGCAATGTTTTGTTATTAGTGTGCCTGTGGATAGGCATTCTCTTCCTTTATATATTGGGAAGTTCAGATCTCAGAGGTATCGCTACCTCTTTATAAAGAATAAAAAGATGGACGTATTTTGTTATCAGAATATGATATGCAACAGATTAATCACAGAGAAAAATAAGTGTCTGTGGAAGCTCAGTCTTTGTAGAATACATAATTGCTGTCCCTTTCAGAATGTGCACTTCCTAATAGTTGTTTCTGTGATACATTTTCAGAGCCATTAGTTTTCACTACTACTCTATTTCTTGACAGAATGTCTTTCCTTTTTAAAGAGCATAGTTCATTTAAGAACCTCAGTTTGCTTGAAAGATCTTCTAGTACAGTGCTCAAACAGCACAATCTATTTCAGGTTTGTGGACTGTGATCAATTCTGACTAAAACTTTAATTATGTTTTTCTCCATTCAAATAAAGCATGAAGTAGTCTGGGCTAATGTTGCTGTCAAGGAAAAGTAAGGAAACGTTCTTCATCTTGGATATGTGTTATCTCTGCCTTTTAATTAAGGACTGAATCCTTAATCTGTTATTTATCCACATAGGACTGCAATATTTAACCAGTTTTCTAGGTTGCCCTGTCTTCTTGCCTGATACAAAAGTATACCTTCAGACCACTCATTTTTCAACGTGCTTCTTGTTCTGGAACATCCAGCTATTGCCAGCAGATGAGTTGTGTCGTCAAGCGGCTTCTACTCCAGAGTACCACAGCGTTATGTAACTCACAACACAGAGCAAATGCCAGAGATGTCTTTGAGATGTCGGTCCCGTTGTGCGGTGCCCTGCGTGCTTTCCCCTGCCGTAGTGTACCAGCAGAGTCACAGCTGACACCACCCACAGCACCAGCCAGAAGGGAAACTGCTCTGGCCACAATGATGAGACCAGGTCTAGCCGGGATGTGATGGGACAGGGCAGGGCAGAGGAGATGAGGCTGGCTGTGCAGGATGGAAGCAGTGCGATGCCGCTGGCTTTGGTGCTGTTTGGAAAAGGCGCCACATGTCCCAGGGTGCCACATCCTGCTGACTGCAGCGTGTCTGGGGCCTGGGGGATCCCGACGTGCCTTCCAGCAGGGTCCTGCTCCAGAGCTGCAGCACCATTGTGCTGCTGCTGCAGGCCTCTCGACTTTGCTTTCTGTCTGTACACTCAGTAGAGCTGCAGGAACGATCTAAATCTGATGGATACAGGTTCCCTTAACAAACACATGAACGTGGTGAACTTTGTTGTGGGCGATTCTGTAATTGTTTACATTTCAAGCTGTTGTCCTTGTTCTGTTTTTCAGTTTCGGAATTGTAATGTTATGTCTGTCAGCCCAATGGATTCCTAAGCTTTTTTTCTATTGTATCTGTGCCTCATGCTCCCATTTTAGGTATTCAGTTCTGTCAGCCTTTACAGATTCCCATAGATTTCCAAAATTTTATGTCACTTGGCCAAAAAATGCTGGCTCATCCTCTAATTGTGAATCAAACAGCAATGTACACTAATTTAAGATAGAGTTATAAAATTTTACTGGTAGACAGATTTGGTTTCAAAGTCCTAGGAATTGAAACACATAGCACTTACCCTGAGCAGCTGGGTTTCTTGTCTGTGATGTTAAACATTTTCAGCACTGGTCTTTATCCTTTTGTTTTTGATAGGTATTAGCAGTGTGTATTGGGGCTAAACACCCTTTATCATTTGAGTAGTCTGTAAAGAAGCTTGTTTCAGGTGGGTTTGATTGCCCAGGGATTCTTTGCTTTCTTTAATTTTGTCTTACATTAACAGAGAAAAGCACTGTGTGATCTTCCTGCATTATTTCTAATGAGCCTAGACTATTTCATCTGTCCCCATTTTCTTTTTGGGTCACTATTACCTGCATTTGCACACCTTTTGCCATTCTCTACATCCTTGGGCTTTTTCTTTCTTTCATTGGAGTGTAATTTTGTTCCTTCTTTTTGCGTGTGTTCATTGCATCTTTGGATCGCTTTCCACCTTATGAATTGTCTTCTTTGCTGTTTATTTCTTTCTTGGGAGAGACCATGGTTTACCCCATAGCTTCTGTCCCTGGCATCACTGACAGATCTGTGTGGTACAGGAATACAGCGCCAACAGGGAATGCTGTGAGCATTTGCTGTGCTGGAAGATCACAGGGCGGCGCTTTCTTACCTCAGCTCCAAATACTTGTCTTTATTCATAGAGAAAATCTTATCTTTTGAATTTTATTCTGTTGGTCTGAGAGTAATGTCTGTAAACCTTTTCAAAGAAAACCAAATTTATCAGATGATAAAAAGGATATTTGTTTGTGGAATACAAAATCTTGGAGTAGTGCTACAAATTTTTATTGCTTTTTAAGTTTTAAAGTGCTAAGAATATATATGTATTTTTTCTAACTATGTGGATGTTATCCACAGGGTCTCTGCTTTCAAGAGCTTTTCCACATTTGGATGTGAATGTGACTGAAAGGACAGTAATACACTTGTAGGAAAGTAAGGCAGAATATTAGGAGTGGTCTCATAGATGAAAGTTGAAAAAAGTAACTGGTTTCAAGGAGACAGTTGAAGGAGAAAAAGATAAAAGCCACTTGATAGTCAAATTCACTAATTGGTTTATAAAAATATCAAGCTGTTTTTCTTTATGATTATTCCCCTGAGGAAAGTAAGGAATATGTTCAGTAAAATGACTTGTAAAACCACAGCTAATTGAAATAAATTGTGCTTCTTGGGAGTGAAAGGACAACTGCATCTGTTTTTGAACTAAGCATGATGTGTTCTAAAATTATGATATCAAGGACAAAGGAATACACATTACAGATATTATTGAATATTTTCTCCGTGAAATAAACCCCGTGAAGTCATATCTATAATTCTAGACTGTAAAAACTAGTGGAATGTATTATAACTTTTTCAGTTTCACTGCTTTGAAAAATCAGTTTGCTACATTCTTGAGTTTGTCAACAACCTACAAGCTTTGGAGTAATGAGAAGTGATAATTTGAGATTACCAAGTGGGTCTTTTTAAGATAATTATAATAAAATAACTTCTTAATAGGAAAGGAAAGAATTTTCAAATCACTTTATCATCACAAAGCTATTTGAGGGAGATTATCTACACAACCTGTATTAAAAAAGCCTGAATTGATGTTCAGGAAAAAAGATGTAATGGTGATTCCTATAGCTTTTACACTAATATAAATATGCATAATATAAAAACATTTTGGTTAAAATGACGTTTAATCATTTTGGCTTAAAGCAGATTTCATTTTAAATAATTGATGATTTCAGAGAAGCATCATTGGTTTTATGAAACACTATTGAATATCAGAAAAAACATTTTACTTATTTCTTGTTTACTAACTTAGGCTTTCTCAAAGTTCTTTTATGAAAATATCTAAAACCTGAGATCCGTAATGATAAGACAAATGGTGTTGAAAACATTTTTTTAGTCCTGTCAAGGTATTTTCTTACAGTAGTTAGGCATAAAAAATAGTATACTTTTGTTTAACTCCTAATGAGTTGAATCAACCAATATAATATCAGTGTGATTGCTTTGGTTGTTCAAACTTAGAGACTTGCTCAAACAAGTCAAGATACACACTCAAAACCAAAACAAGTTGTGACAGTAATTTTAGAGTTTTTAGACTAATCTAAGGCTCTAGAACTTTTGATGAAAATAGCTTTTATTAGTTTTAACTTCTAGGTAAATAGAAAGTTGTATATTAGAGATGAAAGCTCTTGGGTTCATAAATATTTAAATCTACAAGGAAGATTAATGAACACTTTAACCATGTCAAGCAGAGGCCATAGCATTTGACTGAGCGGTGCCTTTACTCTCCTTTTACATACAAATTTGGGAGAGAGAAAAAAAATCAATCTTGATTTAAAGACCATGGAGCATGGAAAATCTCTAAGCTCTTTTAGTAATTAATTATCCTTGGTGTTAAAATGTGTTGGTTCTGGACTTAATTATGAGTTCTTGAACAATAATTCGCAAAGTAGTTGAAAAAAAAATCTTAAATAGATCAGCTGTTGAGTCTGGTGTGTATAGAGTACCTATGACTTCATTTTAATATCTGAAAATAATTTCACAAAGGTAATTACTGATTTTTTTAATGAAAGTTTAGTATCCCGCTTCATAGAAAACATTTTTCTGAAAAGTAGATATCAGCTCATGCACTGTAAGATGGAATCAAGTCGCAGTGAGGAGTTGTGAATATTCTCCTTTTTGCAGACTGTGTTTGAGAATATATGTGGTTTAATTAGACTTTATTCAGAATGGAGTAGTCTAAAATTAGAAACTGTTGTTTATAAAAGCTCTTATAATACAGCATATTTCTCTGTACTCTTATCTGCTATATTTAGAAATACAAAGTAACTGGAGACTCTTAGAGAATGAAATCTGAGATATTAGTTAGTAGATAGAATTAAAATGCTTTTGTTTTTTAGTAGAAGTTGGTATATGTAGAAGAAAAATTTAGGATTTTTCTGAAGTTAGTGAAAATAAACATTTAACAAAGTTTATAGCACTGAAAATAAAATCTGCTTATGTAATGGATAATGCTGCAAAATGTTACCTGTGCAGGTATTGTTAATATCCAGCACTTATACAGTGAATTTCATTACAGTCAATGTTCTTTCATTACCCTAGAATATATACTATTTTTTAAGCAGTCATTTTTCCTTTAAAATACACATTTTTTGAAACCATAGAAATGCGTACCAACATTTGTGAATGTTCTTGAAATTTGTGTTTTGAATGGCATAAAAGGCTTTCAGTTTGGGATATTGACAGCCTGAAAAGTGGTTTTAGTTTAATGCATGAAACATCTGATGATACTGATGATTTTTGGAAACCAGACTGATTTGTACAAAAGGACTGCATCTTCAAATTACTTCAAATGTCTAACAGAGTTTGATCTGGTGTTTTTGTTTTGGTTTTTTTCTGGGTGGTTTTTTTGGGGAGGGAGGGATTTTGTCGTTTTGTTGGGGTCTTTTTGTTTTTTTTTGTTTTAATCTGGCTTGGATATGTCACATCAACCACATTGTAAAGTTGAACAATGCTCAACAAAGACCTCCAGCTGACTTGGAATCTGGTCCCTGCCATCCATGCGGAAGGAGAAAATTTAGAAGAATAGTATGAAATCAGCATGTGACATGTTTAACCTTGTTAAAACTTTATATCATGCATCTTTAAATAAAGAGAGTCAGATAATCACAAACTATTTTTGTCCATATGCATAAATATTCTTGCCTCCTTCTGTCAGTGAAATCCTAACAATACACCACTATTACTGAAATGCCAAAGTGCTTAACAGAAGTAGCTTTTAAGACTCCATTTTCCACCTCAGGTATGGTAAGAAGTTCACAAAGTAGCCTTTATCTTTCTTCATAAATAGGTTTTGTTTGCAAGAGTTGTCCCTCATGCTGGGTGAGTTCTTAGCTGTTTAGTTCAATGGCTATTGTTTATTCATTATAATTCCTGTTTGGGAAAATAGGATGGTTGGAAGAGGTTGGGATTTTTTTACATTTTTCTCAAGTATCTGCCACAAAGAGGTGCTACTGGAACACAGAGCAGTAAGTAACACTTGTTTCTACATGGTTTAAGAGGTGAACGTTGCTCTGTCAGGCTTCCCACTCTGTTATATGAGAATGTAATCCTGAAGTGTCAACAGGTACTAACTGCCTCATGTCTTATCTCATCCTTAGCTTTTACTGATCTCTTTTTTCCTCCCTTTCTGGCTCTGCTTCCTGTCTTTGATTCTGCTCCAAAGGTCTCCTGTTGCCTAAGAACCTCCCTCTCCCTGATGACACTGGCTGTGTGTATTTCACCATGGTGGATGCCTCCTTCATCTTGCATTTTAGCTGTGGCTTTGTGTTTGTTTTTTAAACTGTGAGCTTTATAAAACAAGGATCTGGCCTTTGTATGTGTTCTATAAAGTGCAGCTGTATGTACAGTGCTATAAAGGTAGATACTTCTATTAAAATTCTAACAAAATACAAGATATATATACTGTACCTACAACCTGTGCAGAAAAAAAGGGTGCATGTACAGGGATTTAATGGAGTGACTTTGAGCCAATCTATGCCTGGTAGCAGCCGCTGGGTTTCCCTCCTGCAGGGCTAATTAGGATACTTTCATACACCTTCTGCTTCCCACCATGGAGCTGTTCACAGTGGCAAAGCCAGAGAGTGGAAAGCTGGCTGAGGCACACACTGTCCTCCAGCTCTCAGGCTGTAGTGTGGATACACCCCAGAATATGTCCTAAACAGCTGGGTTTGTATCTAGATATCATAGATGTTACAAGGCATCTGGTATTTTCAAAGAGAAGTCTGTAAGAAGTCACAGTACAATGTAAACAGATGTTGAGCACAGCTGTGTTCTTTCTGTGTGTCTGTCTGCTTTTTCTGTTGAATCGCTTTCTTCAGTGCCTTAACTCTGTATCATAGTGTGAGACCCAAGATGTCCTTGTAAATCTGCAGAGTAGAAACACAGCCTATGTATTTCTTTTTCATTTTTATTTTTCCTGAGATGTGGAATTTTGGGGTAGGAAGATTCAATATAGGAGACTGAAAATGTTACAATAATTTAGCATAACATTCTCTCTGGTTTTTATTCCTGCGTTGTGCTATAAATAGTTCTATTGTATCTACCTACATCTAATGCTGTAATGTCTATGTTGTCAATTTGCTTAACCTATCAGTGCAAGTCCCTCAGTTACAAAACAGTTTGCTTTCTTTAGATGAAAATGAGCTAGAAAACTATTGGGTAGTCACTTCTGTTGTTTGTGAGATACATTATTTTAGATTATTACCTTCTTCAAATCTTTGTAACCAACAGTAGGTTTTTTTTCTTAATGTGCAACTATAAATAAATGAAAACAGTTTAACGAGGTTCTGAATTGCTGTGTGAGAAATCCATGGTATATATAAAATATAAGAGTAATTTTTATTTTAGTATCAAATGGTCCTATCATTACTTTGTATTGCTGTTTTAATGTTGGTGAATTAAAGCTATTCAATTAAAAAAAATCAGTGCAACTTCTTGTGCTTCAAATATATGAAAAATAACTGTCTGACTATGACTTGAGTTTTAGTGGGTGTCTTGCATTGCACAGTCGGCTGAGGAGGAGACAGAGATATTTTTTAAATTGCACTTTCTTTCCATATAAATTGCAAGGTCTTGCAGTATGTGACTCATTTCAGCTGCTAGCATCTCCCTGTTGCCAACAGAAGTGTATTAGTGAAGACCAATAACAATATATCAATGTCAGCTCATCTCCAGATAAAAGAAAGAGTTCATGAAATGTTCAAGGTTGTTCTGGTGTTATATGTAACAGAGATAGCTGGACATTGTAATTCTTGTATTGCCCAGTAAATCCAGTGTTGATATATCCAGAAGATCTTCAACGTCTGAAGCTGTGTGAGACAACTAACACATTCCCTTATTTTTCTAACTCTGCATTTTGTAACTCTAACTTACGAGATTCTCAATTCTACGAAGACCTACACAGCAGCTTGCAGCCATTTCACTCTTGTACTTCTGTTTTCCTTTGAAAATACCTTCAAGAAATTTGCAGAAATTAGCATTTTTGGTCTGTTCTGAATGAACAAAGTTAGTGATATCTCTCTGGGCAATTGACTAATGCAGTAATCTTGCATAAACATTGAGTCTGGGAGAAAGAAAGAAACAAACTAAAAAGGTAATAAATTCATACAAATTACAAAAGCCAAGTCACAGGCTGATAGCTGTGCTATGCTACTTTGCCATGCTTTAAAAATTCAAATTACAGTAAAAATGAGTTAGATGTGGTTGTACAGTGAAAAGAAATGTGTGCCATCAGTTGGAAGTGGCATTAACAGCACTATTGACAAATACTGACATCAGGAAATCTTTAGGAACACATGGAAAGATGGCTTGATGGTCATTATTAGAAATTATCATAGAGTTAAATGTGAAATGGAGGTTTCTGGATTAATCCCTTCCTGAAGTAACTGGACCAAAGTCCAAAAAAAAAAAAAAAATCAGTGCAACTGCCATACAAATATAAGGACTCATCCTCTGAGCTGATCTGTCTGATCCCTACTGGAAAAAATTGGACCAAGGAGTGGATTTGAATAGTGCAGAGTACGTGCTGAACCACCAAAACATGTCTGTGAGTGACTAGGTTTAAATACATGGGGAAATCTGTTGCTTTGAACACACAGAGTTGACTAGAAATGTAGGTGTAAGTGTTCGGCAAGCTCTGCCTAAAGATGAGGCTCGGGGAAAAGGAGAAGGTGTGATCATGAATCATGTCAGAAATGTAGGCAGGATCAGATCTGTGAGGATTTCAGTGCTAGGGAGATTCATTTTAAATGAATCAAAAAGGAAGGGGGGAGTGAGGAGAAGGAGTAGGATAACATTTGAAGATAGCAGAAGGCAAAGGTGTCAACATCTAGGAAACACTGAGGAGTGGAGTCTCACAAAAAGGGTGATTAATATGAAAAGTACTAACAGATGCACCACTTTTTGTGATTTTTTTGGGTGTTGTGAGAAAACTTCACAGGGAAAATTTGAATTTGCAGGAAACATCGAATTTAATGATAAATCCATCTGATTCTTGCCACTTTTCTCTGAAGTGTTTCTTCCGATGCAATGACAGACAAGCTGTATCAGAACCGTACTCGGGCAGAAGCACCTGAGTTAGGTGCTCAGAGGAAGCCCCTACTGAGCATTACCTGAGCTGTGATAACTTTCCTTGCACTGCGTGTCAGATGGGTGATAGATGGATCTGTTGGAGAAAAGGAAGAAGAATTGAGATGGTTTTAAGTCACATACAAGTCCTAAAAATGACCACAGAAACACCCCCAGTGCAGGCTCTCTCTGGCAGTGAGCTCTGTGTGGGTGCAGGGGAATTTGCTCATCCAAAGGCATTTGGGACTTGAAACTAAGTGGGGAGAAGGATTGAAAAATAAAATGTGAAGTATTTGCATAAGACTTTGTATGTTCTCTCATCATATGATTCATTGATCTTATGACTGAACAGCTGCTCTTAAAAAATCTGCTTTTCTGAAGTAAAAACCTGTTTGGAGAGCTGATTTTGAAGAATTTATGTGACAAGTTGCTCATTGTTTTGCATTTGTATTTATGTGCCATGTAATTTTTCACTGCTGATGTCAGTTTTGAATGGGATATGGCAACTACAATATTGGCAAATTTATAGAATTTAACATGATTTCATTCACTTAGTATTACGTGGTGATGATGCAGAAGGCAGAAACATACCTTGTCCAAGAGCTTTTAGAGAATTGATCGCAAACCCTTATTCTCAGAGAACTGTAGACCCTGTTTTACACATGTGCTTGACCACAGTGCTATAACTAAAGTTCCTGTCATGAGAGGAGCTCAGTTAGCGCTGATAAATTTAAAGAGACTGTACAAAACCTCAAACATTTTCTAGTTGTTACAAGTCAAGGTGGAAAAACATTTGGCAACTTGTGTAAATTTTTCACCTCAAAGTATCTCGGTGCTGTACATAGTAAAGGCCAATCTCTGCCTCAAAGAGTTGTTCACGCAGTTCTGATATCACTCCCATATCTGATTATCTTCTGTCAGAGACAAGTAATACAGGGTTTGCTGAGGGGGTGACCACATCTGGGGTTTTAAAAGAATGAAGATGCAGGACTAGGATTTTGGATGAAAGCAGTGTCCCACTGGACTTCTGGTGTGACACTGGTGTGCCCCAGTCTGTCTGGGCAATGTCTGATGGCCCCAGCACCAGGTGAGCTGTGCTCCTGGAAGCAGGAGGGGGAACATGGCACCAGCTTGAGCTGAGCTCTCCCTCCAGCCCAACCCAGCCTTTCCTGGCAGGGCTCTATGGTCACATCTCTAGAAAGGCAAGTTTTCCCTGTTGCCTCACTTTCCTATTACCCTTGCCTAATTTTTTGTGGTTTACCTCACCCAAATGACCATTTTTTTTCCTTTTCTGGGTAAAGAAACATGACCAGTTTTTTACTTACCTACCTTGCACAAGGCCACACAAAGCCTGGGATATACTCAAGACATCAGGCAAGGAGTTCTTTTCAAAAGTGGATATGGTTCTTTGGAGAGTATAACCCCTTTTGGCAGCAGAACTGGATTGTGTCAGATTAAAATCATCTCATGGTGCAATGGGAGCAATACAGAGCTGTGATCGCTGTCTGCCTGTGACCTGTTCCTGAGGCTTGTCCTTCCTCTTGGCTCTCTGAGGAATTTGGTAGGAAGCTCCACATTGTAGTTTAGTAATGCTAGCAAACTTTATAAATTGATATGGGAGGAAGTGCTTGTGTGTAGTTGATGAACTAAATATTTAACAAAATTATTAAATAATAATAGTAACAAGTAATAAAAATGATACATATTTTATACCTTACATTTAAATCTTTAGTATCAGCAGCAGTCTAATTTTGGAATGTTTATGAAGTGGAAATAATCGGGTATTTACATGTCTCCCAGTTTCCTGTGCTTTTGCTGGTGAGATCTGTTGGGTGGTGTGAGAATGATGATCCACTTGGACTAAATCTGATGAGGAGTGAACTGCAGAGCATAGACTGGGCTCTTTAAGTAGATAGTGAGGAGGTGCACCTCTCTGTTATCTCTGGGTTTTAATTACATTTGATTAATTACATCAGTATATTGCATTGATATACAATTCTTATGTCAGTTTTAATTATTAAAAATTAAAATGTTTAGTGACAGTTCTTGACATATTTTTCCTTTTTAGGCTTTTGCATAAAAAAAATACAACATGGTCATTACACATTGTCAAAGATTGTCAAGGTACTATGCAAAAATAAGGTCAGACCAGTTTCTCATGTGCATTTGAAGTTATCCTTTAGGAAGGAGCATGAGACTGACCCCTGTGCTTTGTACCATACAGCTAAATGGTAAAACTCTGCTATAATGTACAGACAAATACCATTTTAGACAGGTTTTGTAGCTTTTCCCCTTGGACATTAGCATTACGTGGAACTGAGTTTGACTGTGAATGAACAGAAATGTGGGGATTTCTCAGTACAATGCACAGAACAGGCATAACCAGTTGCATTCTGCTAATCCACAGGTTGTACCTGAGATTTGTCACTGCAGTAAGCCTTGGTAGGAGTGGCTATTACCTGCTCTTGCTTGTTTCAGAGGGGCATGGGTGGGATAATGTAAAGACCAAGACCTGGTAAAAATAGTGTTTTTAAAAGTACTAGAGCAGAAGAAAATGAAAGGTATGTATTTTATGTGGAATGGTCTGGAAGTTTCATGCTTCCTGTTTTTCCTTTGAAAAATTCCTTACTTCTTTGGCCAACTGTGGGTGATCATTACTTCTCATTTATTATTATGGCAAAATATTTTAAAAGTGCAGTCAATTTGAGCACCAGTCATGCTGGATATAAGCCAATTCAACTCCATCAGGCTCCATCAATTGTCATTAAGTACTGTCCAAGTCCATGTTATGGAAGACAAAAGAAGAAAATTTGCCATGTGTAGGAGTTGGTTACACAATTTTTTTTCAGCACATCAAGACTCAGGAGCTCATACAGCAAACTTTCCAGCTTAGGTGTGTAGGAAAACTGCAAAGTCTGGTTGTTTTTTTAACAAACAAACTGGCCAGTTTTACTGTGCTCCCATAGCAGACTATTCCATGGGACTTTTTATCACTCTAAATGAAAAATTTAAATATATGCTTCAGCTGTAGTGGGACTTAGCTTTGGCTGGAACAGCCCTGCATCCCATGGCTCGCTGAAAGGGCTCAGTCACTTGATACTTCACTTATCTTTTCTGCCAGAAGCACTTTGACAGCACATGCCCTAATGTGTCACTGCAGTATAACTTGTTCCCAGGGGAGTGGATGAACAAGCAGGGAGGAAAGTATCATCCTGCCTCTCTTCCCAGGCAGCTTGCATCGATTAGTAGGCAAGGTTGCTCCCTGCACTCTGGCATTCCTGCAAGGATTTTCCATATCTATCTTCCACTCAGCCAAAATCAAAACAAGCTGCAAGTAGTGGAAAAGCAGAGTATGGCTGGTGGGAAGCAGCAAGCAGCCCTTCCTATGGTGAGCAGATGAAGTAACTTTTCAAAAAGATCATGATAGCAATATAGTCACTAGCTTACTCAACCTATCTCAGTTTTTTCTCCTAAGTTTATCAGATGATTTCTTTGAGTTTTGTGTCAGGTATAATCTCCTGTGCATCTGTATTGCATATATTACTTTATGTCTAGACGGCTTTCGACTGGAATACATATTTTCTTGGCTGGGAAGGAGGTGGTGTGGAGTAAAGCACAGAGGATGCTGCTGAGATCCTCTTTCTGCATCTGCTGTGGGCACAGCCAGCCAGCATCAGGTGTCTGCCTTGGGCAGGCTGGGGACAAGCCCAGGAGCTGGGGCAGTTCTGAAATCCAGTGCAACTCACCTCAGCAGCGTGTGACCACTGGCACCTGCCATGAAGATCCTCCAAGAGAATGCAAACCTGAAGACTGCACAGAATGATGACCCATTTTCCCCTGAGAGATAAACATCCCACATCAGTTATGCCCAGGTCACAAGTTTACCCTTGGCATTTTCCCGAGGTCTTTGTGAACCTTGGAGAAAAAGTTTCGGGCTTGTCTGGGCCACACACAGACTCAGGATATTGTGTCATTACCTCTGCTCTGTAAGTTGGCTCTGGGAGGGCCTAACTTACATTTACCTTCACTATTCATGAAGGAATTTGCAAATCTACCTCCAACATTTGTGCAGAACCTCCATATGGTATAGTATGGAGTATATAAATTTATAAAGTGTTCAGCACCAGTGTGCATAGCTTGTGTGGGGATTTAGTGATCTGTGGGGATTCTTTTAAAGTAGATTTAATTTAATTTAATTTAAATATGTAAAAAAGGATTCTATAGCTCACTGCAGAATCTTTAACTTTTGATTATTTTTATGTGGCAATTCTTTTACCAGTGTGGGATGGTTTGGAGTGGAACAGACCTTTCCACTAGACCAGGTTGCTCAAAGCCCTGTGCAGCCTAGTCTTGAACTCTTCTAGGAACTGGACATCCACAACTCCTCCGAGCAACCTGTTTCAGTGCTTCACCACCCTCACAGTAAAGAATCCTACTACTAAGAATTAATATATAATATGAAATTTATTACTGTTAGAATCTAGGTCCATGTATCTTATACTTTCTATAAGGAAGGTCTTATTGCAGCCTTCCAGTACCAAAAGGGGAAAGCTGCAGAAGAAGTTTTTACAAGGGTGTGGGGTGCTAGGATAAGGGATAATGGCTTTAAACTGAAAGAGGGTAGGTTTAGATTAGATATTAGGCAGAAATTTTTCACTATGAGCATGGTGAGACAATGTAATAAGTTGCCCAGAGAAGTTGTGGGTGCTAAACCCTAGGAAATGTTCAAGGCCAGTCTGGATGGGGCTTTGAGCAACCTGATCTAGTGAAGGGCCTCCCTGGCCATTGCAGGGATGTTGGAAGTGGATGATCTTTAAGGTCCTTTCCAAGCCAAATTACGTGATTCTATGAAAAATGAGAGCCTACATTTTTGTAATAAAGTGAATAGCAAAGGGAAATTCTCCTGATGTTCTTTGGGAAATGCTATTCCAAAATAGTTCCATGTAGAAGTACTTTTAGTCTAAGGAATTATTAATTGGAAACATAACTGTATTAACAAGATGCTTTTCTGAAAAATAAAGAAGGAATGAGAATGTTATCATGTTTAATTTCTCAGGAATGCCTTGTGTAGTTCATATCCACTACCGATTTTAATTTGAACTATTGTTCAAGTATAAGCATGTTCATAGCAATTAAATCATTAGAAGTGTTTGAAGGAATTACAGAAACTTGAAAAATGCCAGTTACCAAGGCATTAAAATAAGTTCTCTATATGTAAGAATAGAAAGCTAAGCCTGAGACTGAAGCCACAGCTCCATAAATGGTCTTGATGCAGATCATGTTCCTACCCACAAAATCCAGGATGCAATTACCTGGCTTTATTAGGCACAAAAGAAGGGCTGTCCCAGGAAGAAATTACCTCATCCTGAGGCTGGAACTAGGACAAAACTCCGTGATCCTGGGAAAGGTGTGTTTAACTTTCTCAGGGTTTCCTTGCTGCCCCTGAGGCAATTGTTGGTTAATTAGCGGTTAACATCCCCATTTTGTCTCAGTGGCACAATCAGCCTCCATTCTTTTTCCAAAAGCTCAGCTTTTTCTGAAATGCCACTGTGTGACCCATGGAGCTTGCTGCTGCTGGTAAGCAGGGCTTGATGGACAGCATACGCTGTTTCCAGGGTGTGGGAAACATTAGGAAATACTGACAAGATCAGTGTGATGAAATAAATAGTATTCTCCAGCTGCTCTTTGTCTTACTTTGAAAACATTACTTTTTATGGCCACAGATTTTCCAATGGGAAACACTGAATACAGTTCAGGACCAGCTTTTATCTAGGCTTCCACTGGTCCTAATTCCAAGAAATTATTTGGCTCCATGTGCTGTAATGGTGTTAGAATTAATTCTGATTTCTGACAGAAAATTACCCCACAATTAGTGCCTAAGGCTGCTTATGTTAGTGCTGCATTAGAGATCCACATCAGCATTTTTGATGCATAAATAACTGTTGCATTACATCTCTACCTAATATCCTATCTCAAGTATAGCATTTGGGGCACATTTAATGGTATTTGGTTATCTAAAAAGTGCTCTGTCAGAGCATACCACAGGTATCTAGGTGGTGGATGTAGTGTTGCTATTTATATCATAGTGCTCTGCAAATATTAATAACACTGCTTCAGAGTGAGCTATAGCCATAAACCTGTAAAATAACTCCCCACAGTTCATCTTGATAGTCTGTTGAAATTGGACTGCTCTGACTATACCCCCTTCAGGCTCACTGCCAATCTCATATTTTATCCTGAAATTCAGCAAGGAGACACTCAAAATAAACACTACACTAGCAACTGCTTGAATTATACTTAAGGCAGTAGCAAGCATTGGTTTCACTTTAGCCTCTCTGTGGCTTTCTTGAAAATCCATGAAGTTTGACCTTTTGAATACATTTTGCTCTTATTTATCTCCCCTGTTGACTGCAGTAGGAACTGAATGAGCATAGCTGAGAAGGGAATGGGTATATCATAGATGCTAACCAGTTATGACTAAATTATCCCTGTTCCATGTTGCCCAGCACCAGGAACTTTATACAGTGCATATCTCCTCACTAGCTTGCTTTCAGCAAAAATATAGCTATTAGATTTGCTTTTGAGTTTTCTTAGGAGGAGGAAAAAAAAAAAAAGCAAGCTAGAAATTGCAGTATTATTCCAGGATTCCAGGCACCATTTCAGAGATGTTCAGCTTTTTGTTCTGTAAATGCTTTTTCTCTGCTTCTTTTGAAAACAGCTGATCTTGTAATTCACTATTAAGGTCTAAAGGTGATCAAAATAGCCCATCACCAAGGTCAGTATACCCTTGAATCAGACAGGTTTGCTAATTTTAAACCTCAGTGTTTTTCAGAAAGTAGTGTGTTTAGCAAGAATAAAGAGGTAGAATGAGGGGTTGGGACAATATGAGTGTTCACACATTGCTGCCAATGAAAGCAAAGCTTACAGGTCTAATTTTAGGCTTTTCAGCCTTGGTATTGTTCCTTACAGCACAGTTATTTTCCATATGATACAAAGCACTCCTATTTTTCAAGTTTTATAAACTGCTTTGGAGAACAAAAGCAAGGACAAAAGTGAGTATATGTCATGGTTGAAAGCAAATCAAAGATGCTTAAGTGAGGCTGAAGTTAGAGATGGTTGCGTGCCAGGTCTCTATTCAGAGCACAATTCTTTAAGAAAAACAAGAATCTTGAGAAATATGTCACAAGACGTGGGAGTAGAGTTACACGGTGTCTGAACTGGGACCCTTGGCTGTGACTGGATGTGCTTCAAGACATTCAGTTAATTTACACTGTGCTCAGATGCCTAGTGAGTTAGTCTTCTTTAAAAATGTCAAAATGACCTGTGCTCTTTGGAGAAGTAGGGCTTTCAGGATGCTTTACCTATCTCTTGGTGCTCCAAACTAAGCATTGTGGATGCAGTGAGGATGTCACATTTCCTTATGTAACCCCAGATAGATGCTGTTTTCTAAAGTTAACTTTTACTGATGCATTAATAAAAAAAATATTTTACAGAATTATAGAAATACAATACTGTAGAAATGGTTGTATTCTTTCCTGTAGATTAATTGCCAAGGACTGGAGGCAGTTGATACTAAGTCCGTCCCCATGAAAGTGTCAGCAATGGTATTAACCTGTAAAAAACACCTTTAAAAATCATTAAGTTGTCGCAGTCCCCATTTTTCATCTTAGAGAAACTTATTATGTGAATGAACATATGACATGGTTCAGAGAAATCAGAGAACATTATTCTGTGATTTTTTTTAGTAAATCTGCTGTTTGAAGTTGGTTGGTAACTGGCTGTATTGGCAGAAAGAGTTTCTGGGGAGGAGTCTGTGCAGGGGCTGCTGTAGCACTGAGCTGGTATTTTGTCCCACAGGTTCAGCAAAGGTCTACTGCTCTCACTGGGCTCCACCAGCCAGGCAATGCCAAGGTTTGGGTCACAGGGCATGATTCACAGTTTGGCTGAAGGCTCTGCAGTTGTCCCCAAACTGGGAGAGTCATCTCAGCCTGAGCTCTGGGGGTAGAATATTTTTTCATGCCTTTGTAGCTGTCCAGGAGTCAAATGTTTAGTCTAAACTAATTGTGTAGACTTTTTTGTTAGTCAAACAAGACTAGCCATTTCCAGAGACCACTTAATCTCAGTCACCTTTTATATATACTTTTAGCATGGAATGAATTTCTTCTTACTGAATTGGGTGCATGTTTCTCTCCATTGCACATTGGAGACTTGATGACTAATTTAGATTAGATATCCAACTTCTAATGCCTACCACCCAGGTAGAAATACTGGATTAATCAAGTTCCCTGCTACTGACTATAATAACTTCCCTGTTATTATTCTGTGTATGATTTATGGATACTGTGTTAGAGGAGAAGAGTCTTCTCTTGTTTTTCTTTGCAGTAATGTCAAATGGTTCATCATTAATACTATAGTTGCTCAGTTTTCTGTTGTTCCTGGTCATATGAAAGTTTTAAAAATTGTGGCATTTTTGTTATTGACTGTAATCATTAATAATATTTAAAAAAACAGTAATTCATTTTCATGATGGAACAGATTAAGTTAAAGACTGGCTGTTGGATGATTTTCTGGATTCTGGCCAGCTTCTTGGAGTCATAAATCAATGTGACTCTTTTCAGCCTAAGAGGAAAAAATGTTTCTAAGGAAGTTGGGAGCACAGATAGTGAAATAGGGTGGGAGCATGACATTTGTGAAGAATAAGCCAACTGTCAAATGGCTGTATTTGGAGGAAGGCACTAATTCGATGGAAACTTCAATATGGTAATTATTTGAATATTCTGGAGATTGTAGTTCCTCAGGGCTTTCCCACGCATGCCAGATCTAAGATTTTTTTCCCTTTTGTTTTTTTTTGTTTTGTTTTGTTTTCTTTTCTTTTGAAACAGACCTACATGGCAAGCAGCGCAAAGGAGTAAACTGAATGTTCCTCTCAACCCTAATAAAGGTTTTTCCTAGATATTCTGAGAAGTTGGGGTTTTTTTGAGAAGTATAGTTAGTTTTTAAAAGATAAAGTACAAATGCTAGTGATATGACATCTCTGGCCTCATTCATTGCCTTTTTCATTTTCATTATTCATCCATTGATCAGGGGCAGACTGGCATCAGCAACAGTCAGGTTCATTTCTGCATTTGTTCTGTGAAAAACAAACAAAACCAGTTTAAGCTTCTACTCAGAAACCTCAGCTCTCTCCTTCAGTGTTTCCTCCTCTGACCTGTCTGTGGTACTTTAGTTGGAGATCGTTTGCCACGTGTGAGGGAAACATTTGTATCAGCCTTGTCCTCCCTGCTGCATCTGCACCCCCCCGCCTGTAAACCATGGTGTTTCCTTCATGGCTGTCTTGGGTTTCTTAGGCTTTACACAACATAAACCAATTAGCTTTACAATCTACTTTTTAACATAAAATGCTCTCCAATATTTTAGAGTTCCCAGCATAATTTAAACATGCTGCATCCTGCTTCTGTGCCTCCCATTCAGCCTCTGGCTCTCTGAATGATGTTGACAGCCCTGCTGGCAGCCTGGGCATGCATCCCTCTCTGCTCTTTGGGAGTGGTTTTGTTATCTTTGTGCCTGAAGATGCCCAGACTGTTTAAATGCCAACAAGATGTTGCCCAGATGAATTCCACGGTAGCTTAAACAAGCATACCTGTTTTTTTGCCCTTGTGCATCCAGCTTGCATGCTGTGAACCTCACTGCTCTCAGTGCTTTTGCTGATGAAAAGTCAGAGAGGGAAAAGACAAAGTACAGATGAAACACCAGGGTTGATGAGAATTGGCACTGGATAGGAAGTAAGAACCAGATAGGAAGGAAGGAGGGAAGGAAAGTAGGAGAAAGCGTCAGGATTAACTAGTACAGATTAGTGGGTCTGGCTTGGCAAGCCAAGGACCCAAAAGTACAGATTGGACAGGGTAAAGATTGGACAAGAAGAAGAGGGCCAACATGGGCCTGAGATTTACAATCAGTTTGCTGTTACCTAAGTGTCTGTCTCAAAGCAGAGCCATGGTAATGCTGTGCAGGCATTCTTAATGCTAAGCACGTCTGCATAATAAAATCAGCTTAGCCTGTATTTATTGTGTGTATACATCTCTATATGTGGTGTTGTTTCTCAGCAACACTTATAGCCTGTCCTTTCACCAGGCTGCTCAGGCACGTGCTATACCACACTGTTAATGTGCGCTCACAGCTTAGCACTCACAGTTACCCAGGACTAACACTGATATAAGACGGGATTATTCACAGGCCTGGCTATTTTCATGAAGAATCAAATGCCAACCTGAATTTTCTCAGGTTTGCAGTGGCAGTGGGTGAGAAACTGGGACCTTCAGAATGTTAAGAAGCAATACGTGAGACAAGGCGTGGATTCACAGCCTTATGAAGTTCAGTGACCTGCTTTGTATGCTGGTGTTGTATTCTTAGAAAGTAAAGGTGACAGAGTTTAAATTGCATTTTGAGCAGGGAATGCAGCAACTAAATACTTGAGATGAGATTTGCATAGCTATTTAGGTACCTGGTGAGATTTCTGAAGAGCACTCAAGCTGCCGGAGGGACCCTTGATATATTTGTACTGAACATCACCTTGATTTACTTGAATAGAAATGAACCAATGCAATTAGGCAACAGTACCTACATTAGCCTGTAGTCCACACCCCTAGAAGCACTTATATGTTTTTGTGAAGCTGGCCTTATCTCACTTGCCTTGAAATCTACATTTTTCCTTTCCAAGATATGCACATTTCCCACAAAAAATAATAATACAGATTTTTATAAAGCAAGAAAAGAGATTTTTCATCCCTTTTCCTGCATCAATTTCTTGACACACACTGACTCCCCTCCCTCCTTGCTTGGTCATAGTAACAGGGCTACTCTGATCAGGAAAGATAAAGGGATTGCTTTTCACCATGAAAAAGCAGGTTTCCTGAATACCATTTGTGCTGGTACTCCCTTTTGTCTTGGAGATCGAAAAATATCACTACCAGAAGCCCATCATTTGGAGTCTTGTTCAATTCCAGAGGCCATTCTGTAACAGGTTCTTTTTATACTGAATCTCTTGGGAGTATTTCAGGA